>JAODAL010011685.1:0-98781 GCA_025379985.1 Phyllomedusa bahiana | reverse complement strand
CAGGGGCTTAACACCAATCTAAAGAAAAGGAGATCAGGTTTGAGGAGTTTTTATGGGGCACGGGAACAGGAAAAAAAAGGGGCACCCAGCAGAGACACGATCCACCTTTTTGGAGGGAAAAACTTAAGGCAAACAAGAAACAATTTCCCAAGGTAAGCAGGGATTTCCTGACAATGGGATCTTTTTCCCGGTTTTTTTTCAGGGGGTTTTAGAAAAAAAAAAAAAAAAGAGAATGTGCGCAGTGAAGCCATAGCCTAACAGTCCCACCACCATCTTGTGTTGAGCCCTGGGAAGGTTATTTGGCCAAAAGGGTTTTGGCTACCTTTAGAGCCCATAGCTTTGTTACTGCCTGCCCAGTCACATAATCCTCCTTTGCTCTTTGCTCATTCTGTGCTCAGTTCCTTCTTTGGGACTCAGCAGTCAGACATATTTCCCCTTTTTTGTTTGCCCCCTCTATCGCTATCTTGCTGTTATTTTCCGTCTAGCTCATCATACACATACTGGCCATCCTTGTTACACCCCGTCCAGCTGTGTCATAAAGTCATATGATGTGCATGCTGACAAATGGCACCAAGATAAGGCTAGAGGTGTATATGTATGACTGGCTGCAGTACCAAGGGGTGCAGTTCAAACACTGCTGTGAAGACAGTTAAACCTATTTGGTCATACAACTTCTCCAGAATTGAACAGGTGGACCTGCAGAAAAAGGTTTTGCACTAATCTTTTACAGGAAAACAGCAGGGGCAGAAAAGCTGAAAGGCAAGCATCCCTTTAATGCATGTATATTTTAAAGGTGTATCATTTTGAATTATATACTTCCTAGTATGTTTTTCCCTGGAACATCCTTTAAACCTTGTTCATAAGCCGATTTATGGGCAGCTGGTAAAACTTATTAGTTAACCTAATTCCTTGGGTTTCAAAAAAACCCCTCTAACGAGGTTTTTATTTTTAAAAGGGGGTGTTGCTATCTCAGATATTTATGGCCTATTAATTGGATATTCCATAAATGTGTGATAGCTATAGGTCCCAACTCTAAGACCTGCTCTTATCTTGAGAACGGGCCCCTGAAGGTCTCCATTCAAAATGGAGAGGAAGTCGAGCTTGCATGGTATTCTCCGTTCGTTTCAATGGGAATTCTGTGTAAAAATGAGCAATGTGGCTTGTTAAAAGGGCTCATTCTGAAACTGGTGTGGGTCTCAGAGGTGTGACCTGCAAAAATTTATGGCATATTTATTTATTACCCTATTAAGAACAAAACTAAATTTGGATTGATGAAACGCATCAAGCGGAAAGTTTGTCATTTTTTTTTTTGTACTAATAACCGTATCTTTTTTTTTTTAACAGTTTTGCGCCATAATTTTCCCCTTTTTCCCCTTTTACACTATATTTAGTTGTGTTTTTTTAAAATTTCCCCCTGATATTTCTACCACCGGAAAAAACTTGGAGCAAGGAACGGGGGGCTGTGACTGATTTATTTTAAAAAACCTGGCGTTGCGTCCAACTTGTGCACTAATGGGTTTGGGGGTACTGACCAAAGCTTAAAAAATTTTTTCCAGACAATTTACACTAGGAGCACCCGTTTTCTCTTCCTTTTGCTTTACAGTACATATCTTATTTTAACTTGGCGGAAAGGGAAACAACTTTAAATCATGTATCGTCTTAACTTACTAATCTTACCATTATAAAAAGTAAAACACCATAGATAAGAATGTTATTTCCCTCACATGAAATGCAAATGAGTTGAAGTGTTTGTATTTCAGCACAAGTCAAGTTCTCTTTTTCTCAAAAACTCCTTTGCTGACCCTGCCAGTATTCAGTGTCCAAAAACCCCCCTCTCACAAAGGTTCCCTATGATTAACCTTGACAGGAAAGAGAAGCTGTATGTCTCCCTACACCATCAACTGACATAACGCATAAGTACAATGTTCTTGGCAGAGAATAAAAGCAGAAAGATGAAGCTTGAAGCAAATGATCAGATAAGAAACGTGCACAAAAGCGCTGGGTTTACCTGGACTTGCTGCTTTTGTGTTTTCAGCATATTAGGGTCTATTGACGGGTAAAAGCACACGGCCATGATTTCTTTCTAAGAAACCTTGTTTTAACTGACCCCCCAATTTCTGGAACGGGTGGGGGTTTTGGAGGCTTTCCAAGTTTCCCCTTTCAGCTGTCATCTGGTGATTCTTTCCAAAGGACTCTTTTGGAAAAACAGACCTCATTTTTTACAGAAAGCTTTTTTTTATTACCATAAAACTAAAAACCTGTTTTAAAAAAGTGGGCCTTGGGAGTTGCAGATAAAATGAATGGGGCCACCACTCTTTGAAAAAAAAAACTATAAAATAAATTTTATTTTCTCTCTTGTTTTAAAGGGGTATATATTTGCAAACTGGGATATTTAAAATGAAGGGATTTAAAACTTTTTTTTCAGTCTAAAACTTAATACCCCTATCGAATATTTGAATGCGAAAAATCTGAAGCAATTGATGGTATGCACAAAGGGATATTTAAAGAGGACATTGGCATTTCAAGGGACATGTTTTTTTTAGTAAAATGCCGAGAGCCAATTATTATGCCACTTCCTACGTCAACCAAGCGGGCATTTTGTCATGAAGGAAGTAAATTGTCGTAAGTTTTTTGGGTGGGTATAAAGAAAGTATAGGCAGTCTGCAACTTACCTTTGTTTTTTTTTTTGGGGTAAAAGGGCATTTTTAGAGTTGCAAAAAGGGATTTTTTGGGCCAATTTTGGGCATTTTTTGTAAAATGTTTGTGTGCTCCTTTGTTGAAAGTGTATTGAGGTGGTCAAAATCCCTTTGAAATAAAAAACAGGAAAAGGGAAAGCCCCATGGATTGTGTTAAAGGTAAACGTTGGCTACAAAGGTGCGCAAGGACGGACCAACACGCTATAGCTAAGCAGCTTGCCACTAAAATGAACCAGGGGCTAACAGGTGTGTGTCTAAAACGACAGTTCAGTTAAGCCTATTGTATATCGGTCTCTGAAGCAGACAGATAGTCACTGCACCTCTGCTAACAAAGCTTTACCAGAAGAGAAGGCTTTCATCTTCACAGCAGAATCAAAATTGGACCCTTGCTGGTTGACAAATGGTTGTCTTCTTTGGTGAGTCACGTTTTTTACTTCATTGAACAGATGTACATTGGTGTGTCAGATGAGAAACTTCAGAGAACAAACACCCAGCAACCATTGCTGGAAGAACACATGGTTACATAGTTTGTAAGGCCGAAAAAATACAGACGTCCATCCAGTTCAGCCTATTTTGCTAAAGTGTTGATCAGGAGGAAGACAAAAACTCCCATGAGGTAGAAGCCAATTGTCCTCATTTTAGGTAATAAAATTCCTTCCCGACTTCAATCTGGCAATCAGAATAAATCCTTGGGTCAACGCCCCTTCTCCACAATCCTAGTCACTATAACTTGTTATACTATTCCGCTCTAGAAATGCATCCAGACCCTTTTTGAACTCTGTTATTGAATTCACCATGACAAGTTCCTCTGGCAGAGCGCTCCACATTCTCACTGCTCTTACAGTAAAGAATCCATTTCTATGTTTACGTAGAAACTTTCTTTCCTCAAGATGTAGAGGATGCCCCCTTGTTCTAGATACAGTCCTGGGTATAAACAGATCTTGGGAGAGATCTCTATATTGACCTTTAATATATTTATACATATTTATTATGTCACCCCCTCCGCCCACTGAAGTTATGTTTTCTCTAAACTTAATAACCCTAATCTTGCTAATCTTTCTGTGTATTGCAGTCCACCCAGTCTTTATTATTTTTTTTTGCTGCCTTTGAACCTGTTCAAGCTCTACAATGTCTTGCCTGTGCACTGGTGCCCAAAACTGTACACAATATTCCATGTGTGGTCTAACCAGTGACTTGTATAATGAGAGAATAATGTTCTCATCATGTGCATCTATCCCCCTTTTAATACACCCCATGATCCTATTTGCCTTGGTAACTGCTGCCTGACACGGGTTGCTACAATTAAGTTTACTGTCCACCAGGATTCCCAAATCCTTCTCCATGTCACTTTTACCTAGCGTTTTTCCATTTAATATGTAGTCATGGAATGGATTTTTCTCCCCATGTGTATAACCTTGCATTTATCTGTGTTAAACCTCATCTGCCATTTCTCTGCCCAGTCCCTCAACTTATCCAGATCTCTTTGTAATAAAACATTATCTCCTATTGTGTTGATCACTTTACAGAGCTTAGTATCGTCTGCAAAGATTGATATTCTACTGTGCAATCCATGTGTAAGGTCATTAATGAATATATGAAAGTAGATACTGAGCCCTGTGGTACACCACTGGTAACAGGGATCCAGTCTGAATATGTACCATTAATCACCCCCCTTTGTTTTCTGAGCCAGTTACTAATCCACTTGCAAACACTTTCCCCAAGTCCAAGCATTCTCATTTTACTTACCAATCTTTTATGTAGCACTGTATCAAATGCTTTAGAAAAATCTAAATGTATAACATCCAATGTCTCACCACGATCCAGTCTAGAACTAACTTCCTCATAGAAGCTGATGGGATTAGTTTGACAGGACCGATCCTTCATACCTCTTTATTTAACTATTGCCCCATCTCTGGTGGTGACAGTGTTATGGTCTGGGGAATGGGGAATTGTCTGAGGAATGGTTTTGTAGCATTCTCTGGGCCCACTTATTAATGTGGAAGGCCATCTCAGTAAATCCAGTACTGCAGATCACATACATCCATGCATGCTGATTGTCTTTCCTGGGGCAGATTAAATTATCCAGCAAGACAATGTGACATGTCACAGGATATAAGGAAAGAAGCTCCATGGTTGTTATTTAATGTGAAACACACATATTCACTAAAATAGACAAATCAGAAACCGCCACAAGTCCTTTTTACATTTAGTGCTAATCTTCTATTGCACATATACAATAATTATATTACATTTCTATCTACATTTATAACATCACTCCTGTACCAATGGTATATTATGGCAGATGTAGGAACTTGTAATAACTGAAAACTAGTACTTCCATAAGCTATAATCATGTAATTATGCACCACAGCATATCAACATGTATACCCAACAAATAGTAAAATACTGAAAGGGCTGACTGTGCACAACATACTAATAGGTTTCATGTGCTGATATTATGTGGAATACGACATGGGAGGTTTAAGAACCTAACCCAAATCATTATGTGTTGTAATTTGTAATGAAATTACTGTGGACAGTGTGTTAACAATGGCTGCCTCTATAATCATCTTTTGTCACCATATCATGCAGTCTCATCTAATGTATTGGTATAAATGCTATGTAAGTATACACAGCAGACATCCAAGCCTTTTTAGTACTTTGGGTTCAGAATAAAACCGAGCCCACCACATGCTGTACCCCTCTCAACGATACATGGATATACAGAAAAACATGAGAGTATTGGGTCAAAGTATATATCTTTATTAATGTTCTTCTTTGTACATATATTATGCAATTACTGAATGGGTTACTATGCTGTAGCTGGAGAGAACTTTGCCTATAATACTATTGTTACATATACTAATGACCTACTTAATCACTATGTGATACACTTACCTGATTACATATGTAATTGACCCTGTCCACCGATAAGTCTTGGATTTTTATGGACACATACCTTTTTGTATTATCTTATTAAATTTTGTAGAACATTAATAAAGATATATACTTTTACCCAATACTCTCATGTTTTTCTGTATATCCATAAATGCTATGTAGTCTGCTTCATCAAACATACTTCAAATAAACCAGAAGATCTAACAAGGAATATATATCTACCTTCTCAGTGCTATCTATAGTGACACATTATTTTCACAGCTCTTTAAATTAATATGACAATATACACTCACCAGCCACTTTATTAGGTACACCATGCTAGTAACGGGTTGGACCCCCTTTTGCCTTCAGAACTGCCTCAATTCTTCGTGGCATAGATTCCACAAGGTGTTGCAACGATGCTCAATTGGTACCAAGGGGCCCAAAGAGTGCCAAGAAAATATTCCCCACACCATGACACCACCACCACCAGCCTGAACCGTTGATACAAGGCAGGATGGATCCATGCTTTCATGTTGTTGACGCCAAATTCTGACCCTACCATCCGAATTTCGCAGCAGAAATCGAGACTCATCAGACCAGGCAACGTTTTTCCAATCTTCTACTGTCCAATTTCGATGAGCTTGGGCAAATTGGAGCCTCAGTTTCCTGTTCTTAGCTGAAAGGAGTGGCACCCGGTGTGGTCTTCTGCTGCTGTACCCCATCTGCCTCAAAGTTCGCCGTACTGTGCTTTCCCAGAGATGCCTTCTGCCTACCTTGGTTGTAACAGGTGGAAATTTTGAGTCACTGTTGCCTTTCAAATCAGCTCGAACCAGTCTGCCCATTCTCCTTTGACCTCTGGCATCAACAAGGCATTTCCCGCCCCAGGACTGCCGCTCACTGGATTTTTTTTCTTTTTCGGACCATTCTCTGTAAACCCCAGAGATGGTTGTGCGTGAAAATCCCAGGAGATCAGCAGTTTCTGAAATACTCAGACCCCCCTTCTGGCACCAACAACCATGCCACGTTCAAAGGCACTCAAATCACCTTTCTTCCCCATACTGATGCCGGTTTGAACTGCAGGAGATTGTCTTGACCATGTCTACATGCCTAAATGCACTGAGTTGCCGCCATGTGATTGGCTGATTAGAAATTAAGTGTTAACGAGCAGTTGGACAGGTGTACCTAATAAAGTGGCCGGTGAGTGTATATTGGTGCTGCACACCTTGTTGAAGACAGGTGCTCGAGTTCTCAGCATGAAGAGAATCTACGGCACACTTTTACGTAGTGTTGAAATATTTATTCATTTTTCAAACAAAAGACAAAGTTAACTCTCCATGGCCAATATTTTAGTTGAGTTCCCATGGTCCAATGTTTTGGCCAACAGGCCTTTGTCACTAGGAACCTATAGTCTGGGAGCAGAGAAAGGAGCCTCAGAGTCAGTGTCCAATCTGACTGCAATCCACCTTAAATTGTTTCCTATGGAAAATGAGTGGTGTTGTTTACATGACACTGATTTTTTAAGCGTGGGTTTAATTTCAGCCCTAAAAGTTAACTGTCGTCAATGCTTGAGGCAGATTCCGCACTGAAAATGCCCATAGGAAACAATGGAGAGTCTAAAATCTGTGTTCAATCCTCATCACACAAAGTGTGGCGAGGATTGGACGCTGATCCGTGCTAAAAGGATACAGTGCCTTGCAAAAGTATTCGGCCCCCTTGAACTTTTCAACCTTCTGCCACATTTCAGGCTTCAAATATAAAGATATAAGATTTAAATTTTTTTGTGAAGGATCAACAACAAGTGGGACACAATTGTGAAGTGGAACAAAATTTATTGGATATTTTAAACTTTTGTAAAAAATAAAAAAATTAAAAGCGAGGCGTGCAATATTATTCAGCCCCTTTACTTTCAGTGCAGCAAACTCACTCCAGAAGTTCAGTGAGGATCTCTGAATGATCCAATGTTGTCCTAAATGACTGATGATGATCAATATAATCCACCTGTGTGTAATCAAGTCTCCGTATGAATGCTCCTGCTCTGTGATAGTCTCAGGGTTCTGTTTAAAGCGCAGAGAGCATCATGAAGACCAAGGAACACACCAGGCAGGTCCGTGATACTGTTGTGGAGAAGTTTAAAGCCGGATTTGGATACAAAGAGATTTCCCAAACTTTGAACATCCCAAGGAGCACTGTGCAAGCGATCATATTGAAATGGAAGGAGTATCAGACCACCTCAAATCTACCAAGACCTGGCCGTCCCTCTAAACTTTCATCTCAGACAAGGAGAAGACTGATCAGAGTTGCAGCCAAGAGACCCATGATGACTGTGGATGAACTGCAGAGATCTACAGCTGAGGTGGGAGACTCTGTCCATAGGACAACAAACAGTCATACACAAATCTGGCCTTCATGGAAGAGTGGCAAGAAGAAAGCCATTTCTCAAAGATATCCATAAAAAGTCTCGTGTAAAGTTTGCCATAAGCCACCTGGGAGACACCAAACATGTGGAAGAAGGTGCTCTGCTCAGATGAAACCAAAATCCAACTTTTTGGCTACAATGCAAAACGATATGTTTGGCGTAAAAGCAACACAGCTCATCACCCTGAACACACCATCCCCACTGTCAAACATGGTGGTGGCAGCATCATGGTTTGGGCTTTTCTTCAGCAGGGACAGGGAAGATGGGTAAAATTGATGGGAAGATGGATGGAGCCAAATACAGGACCATTCTGGAAGAAAACCTGTTGGAGTCTGCAAAAGACCTGAGACTGGGACGGAGATTTATCTTCCAAAAAGACAATGACCCCAAACATAAAGCAAAATCTACAATGGAATGGTTCACAAATAAACGTCTCCAGGTGTTAGAATGGCCAAGTCACAGTCCAGACCTGAATCCAATCGAGAATCTGTGGAAAGAGCTGAAAATTGCTGTTCACAACGCTCTCCATCCAACCTCACTGAGCTCCAGCTGTGCACCAAGGAAGAATGAGCAAGAATATCAGTCTCTCAATGTGCAAAACTGATAGAGACATACTCCAAGCGACTTGCAGCTGTAATCGCAGCAAAAGATGGCGCTACAAAGTATTAACTTAAGGGGGCCGAATAATATTGCACGCCCCACTTTTCAGTTTTTTATTTTTTACAAAAATTTAAAATATTAAATAAATTTCATTCCACTTCACAATTGTGTCCCACTTGTTGTTGATTCTTCACAAAAATTTTTTTTTTTTATATCTTTATAGTCTGAAATGTGGCAAAAGGTTGAAAAGTTCAAGGGGGCCGAATACTTTCGCAAGGCACTGTATGTCTGCATGATGAGGAAAATGTACTCATCGGATTCTGCCATTGAACACTGTGTTAGATGACACGGTTTTCAACAAGCATTTCACGTTAATGCATGTGGAATTAGGGTAGGTTTTTTGCTCATGGTTTACAGTCGGAAACAAGTCTGATTAATTTCTACGTGGAATTTCCACGTGGAATACGATCAAAGACTGAACATGTTGGGAATGGTTTACTTTCAGTTTTAGACAAATATTTCAAGTCTTTCTAAATTACCACTGACTGCAGCTAACCATAGGCCACAGTCAAGGTATTTCTGGAAGGATTATTTTACTGTAGATTGTACTTGAAGAAAAGCAAACTTTGATTTGCAAAGATTTTGCTGTGGTGTAGTACAGTTTCTCCTCGGGTAGAGCAGCATAAAGAACTAGGATCTCTAGCACCACCTATTGGAAATGATGTCCCTTACAGTCACATCTGACTCATTATAGAGCCTTAAATGGAAATTCTCGTTTCATTGATTAGCTTTAAACATGTAAGCAAAGTTAAATAAAGACTATTACCAAATACATTGCTTTTCTGATTTTGCTTCGTCCAAAGTTGGGAGCAGATTTTATTTACTACTTTTGTAGACAAGCTTCCCTCATTATTGGCCACCTCTTTCTGCAGTTACAGGCTGAAGCAGTGGTCGTGATGGTGATTCACTCCCTACTCTATTCCTTATCTTGAAAAGCAGAAGCTCATTTACATTGCTTACTGACAAGCTTTAACCCTATAGAGCTCTGTTGCTTTGTGCACTACAGTTTACAAATCTCCTGCACTCATGTCACTGTAACAAGCTCTGTTAGGAAAGCAGAGATGATATACCAATCACTACTATAGAACCCCCCACAGCCTAACCAGGAAGTGTGAGCCTAAAGCTGCCTATGGCTTTGTAAAAAAGCATGGTGAGACAACCCCTTTAGACATGACTGGAGATTTTAAACTAAACCACTTGCTTCACTGTGAGAAAAAGCTTTCTATCTGCAGTCAGCTGTTCCGTGGTAGTCCGTGCAAAACAATGTTCTGGGTGGCTGGGCGGGAGACCTTTAGGCAATGCAATGCTCTATGGGAAAAAACTATATTTAAAACTAAATTCCAAGATTGAAAAACTACACATCAAATTTGACAAATACCTATTTTATCCAACATGTCCTTCCACTTTTGAGATACTGAAGCATCTCCATTAGTTTCGATCATTTTTTTCAACTTATCCTTCAGCGCTTCCACTTTACTTCCATTCTTTTTCACTTCTGCTGCAAAGATCTAAAAAACATAGAATGGTAGATAAACATGCACTTATCATGTGGTAAAGCAGTATTAGAAAAAAGGTAGAATAATCCACAGTACCATAAAACTCAGTAGTCTTGTATATAAGAAATATTAGTAACTGCAGCATACATGGCAATTCTCTGAGCACATACTAACACATATGCAGGTTTTTAATTTACAACAGTTCCTTCACAGCTTATTTAGCCAACACTAATGTTGGGCTGCTGTTACCCTGCATTCACAGTCCATTCTAAGGGTATGTTCACACAGCTTATTTTAGGGCGCATTTCGCCACGTACTGCGGGCGTACTGTGCTCTAATACGAGCGAAATGCGTCCCAGTCATTACGGTAATCCACAGTTCTAATAGAGAACTATGGATTACGCCTCCTCTCCCCGGGCGTACAATATGATCGTATTGTATGCGCGGTTTCGTGCCGCGAGTAATGCATGTCTATAGGAACGGCGGGCTGTTGCCCTCCCCTCCCCCGTGCCGTGGGAGTATGCGCCGATCAGCGCGACTCCTGAAGACCCGGGGTAATTGCGGGGAGTACTGTACGCACCACAATTAAGCCGTGTGAACATACCCTAAGGCTATGTCTACACAGCACAGTTAATACTGTCGGATTTTCGGTGCATTCAGTATTTTGAATCTGCTGAAAATCCGACAGTACTCTGCATAGACAGCAATGAAAACTCCGTGCTGTAGTCTACTCAGCATATATTTTTTACTGCAGGATTCCGTTCGGATTTGCCAAATCCGAAAACCAACTGCGGCTTTTGTGCAAATCTATGCCAAAAAAATGCAGTCTGGCCTGCAAATGTCAAAATGCCATCGGAGTTTGGACAGCGTTTTGTCATTTGCTGTGTAGACCAAGCCTAAATATTCAGCTTTTTAGAAAATGAAGACCAACTTCAAACTAGGTCTACCTCAAGCAATATCTTATTTTTACAAAACAGTTCTTCAGTGAACATCAAATATTTCCATAACCTGTGGTTAGTTGCTTTATTAGTCCTCTTTTTGGAATAGCCTCATGTACGTCCTGAAGCATAACGCATTAATCCATATCCATGGAAATATAACAGAGTCCATCCACCTCCTCTCTCGTAGCCATAATGTACTGTATTGGATGGACTCTGCTCCTTGTTACCGCTTTAGGGCCCACATGAGGCTATTCCAAAAAGAGGACTCATAAAGCAACTAACCACAGGATATGGAAATATTAGATGTTTATTAAGGAATTGTTTTGCAAGAATAGGATATTGATTGAGAGAGACATAGATTGACATTGGTCTTAATTTTCTAAGTAGCTGAATATTTAGAGTGGAAGTTATAGAGGGGTGGGGACCCCTATGCAGGTGGAATTACTTGTGGAGACAAAATCATTACTGAAGGTATATAAAAAAATTGGCCTGCATGTACAGTGTCTGTCAGAGGTACAGTACAGTATATGTTTGGAGGATTTCCCAACTTACACAGATGATGTATACCCCAGGCATTTGCCACTGTTTTGGCATACAGTAGGATACACTGTCCATGGACTTCCAAATTTCGCATAGTATTGTTTTTAACTGAATACCTCCGTAACAAATAACACAATAAGCTGCAACTCAGTAAGAAAAAAGTATACCAATGTGTATCTAACCAGTAGAGTCCAAACAAACTCTTTCATGGACTCTGTTGGGTAAATGAGGCCTATGATTAAGGCAATCAGACACTGCAAACTCAGTGCAAAAGCAGCCTTAACTTTGTGCAAATACACATCCAACTAGTTTAGTTATGCACTAGGTTCAACAAAGAATAAAGTTGGCCAACTGCCAAAGAGTTAGAGAAAGATAACAGTTTGCTGAGGCATGAAATTAACATTAGATGCTATTTTTGCATTGTGCACATCAAGTACCTGTATGTTATTTGTATGGTTTTGTGGTGGATCTAGAGCTCCCATACATAGTTCTGTCTAAATAGTTTGCTTTCAAGTATGTTGAGTCTCAAATTTATAAAAAATTCTTCATTTGGTGGGGAAGCTACATGAAAGGATCCTTAGACATATGAAGGTTATCAAAACTGAATGAATATCTTAAAGGGAATGTGTCATCAAAACTGACTTATTGTTTAACTCACGTTTTTATTTTAAACACATTTTTTAAGAATGTTTGGTTATATTTTATTTTTAAATTTTCCATATCACTTTTAATATTTTTTAATAATTCTTAAGTCCTGCAGTTTTCACTTTGGCCACTAAGCCTAATAATAGTCTGGCACTCCCTGTTCTGTACAGAAAGATTATCAGTTATCTGCTCATTATCAGCACAAAGAGTGTAAAACTGAAAGGGCGACACCAGTGTGAATAGATAACACAGAATCCACCAGTCACAAGAGGAGATAGTCACAGTTCACCCTTTCACCCTTCCACCTCCCTGCACAGTGACTTCTTCCCAGGTCACAGAACATGACTAGAAAACTCTCCTATAGAAGTCAATGGGACTGAGTCAGTCTTAGATCTCCTATGTGCATGAAGCATCTCTCTGACTGCTGTTAAAGCAGGGCAAACAAGGCCTAGTGGCCAAAGTGAAAACTGCAAGACTTAAGAATTATTAAAAAATATTGAAAGTGATATCAAAAATTTAAAAAAAAACAACAAAAAACTCCTAAAAAATGTGTTTAACATAAAAATGGGACTTAAACAATGACTCATTTTTGATGACATACTCCCTTTAACGATATTCTAAGACCTAAATATACTGGGATATGTTCTTTTTCTACCTGTGAAACCATATTCCCATAGCATTCTTATACTAGCCATAAAAGTGATTAAGCAAGCCACAAGACATATTTTCTAAGGCTATGTTCACATGACAGGATTTGTATTCGGATTCCAAGCAGATTCTGTTTTTAAATTCTGAAAAGTGAAAGAATACCATTCCCATTGACCTTGATAGAAAATACACGTTGAAGTTCTTATAAAGTGTATTTTTGGCGTGTGGTTTTCAAAACCAACACCCCAGTCCAAAATACTTTGAATATGCTAATTATTTGGTTGTATCCCAGGGGGAAACATGTGAAAATTTACTATGGACGTCTATTGGATGGCTAAAGTTATCATGTAATACGCACCCAAAATATTTGTACGTGTATTACATGTGGTTTTTGGCCTCGTTCACACGGCTTATTTCAGAACGTATTTACATCGGATTGCCGATCGTAAATACGTTCTGAAATCAGTTGAAAATCAGTTGCAAATAAGTGGCACTAAGTGTGGCACGTATTTGTAACTGATTTCCCGATGGATTAACCATCTCCATTCATTGTAGGTGGTGAATCCGTCCGTAAATAATTAACATGCACATTGATTTTTCCGTCCGGATTGCCGTCGTCAATCCGCGGCGGCAATCCGGCACGGAAATACGCGTCGTGTGAACGACGAGCCGTATTTTCTATTGAAATCAATAGAAAATGGGCTGTTACTTATGTCTGACTGATTTGCCGACGGATTGACGATCGTCAATCCGTCGGCAAATCCGCGCGAAATAAGCCGTGTGAACGAGGCCTAAGTCTTCTAGAATATGGAAACGGTGGCAGCAATCTTCTGTGACCTTTCATCTTTCCCAACACATGGTATACAATTCTCCATCTAGCCCCTAGACATTGGTTCACCACCAGAAAGCCACATTCTCAGCTCCCCGTTACCTACAAATCTGCTCCCTTCCCCTTACTTGTCCTAACTATACCCTCACTAGTATATTGGCCCTATGGCCCGTCGGCAAATACGCGGCGAAATAAGCCGTGTGAACGAGGCCTTTAACACATATCCGCATCCATAAGCAATAGGCATGAATTGCTGTAAAACCAAATCCTCGTGGATTTCACGCTTACATTTTATTCTGTCTTGTGAAGATACCCTAGTGGTGTAATAGATCAGCACATTTGAAAAAGATGGATACATCTTCTCTATTTCCAATTTAGACTGAGGACAAAATGATAACTCTGGGATAGTATGGATGAAATCTATACCTGTAGATTGAAATAACATTTTCACTTTTGTCTCATGTTTTATAAAATGCTGCAAATGTCTAGCATTTACACAAGTATTTAGTGACCGCTGTGTTCCATATGTTCTGATAACTAAGCCCAGATCATGCTGTAAACATGGAGTAGATGCACCAGGCACCATCAAAATCACACCCGAGATGATAAGACATACACAATGAGAAGATCACATTTTTCCATGGACATCTTTGTAGATAATGTACCTTATGTTGTTGAGCTTGGATTCGTACTGACTCGCTGTCTGTAGGAGCTTCCCATGCAGTAGCGGTTGAGTGCATATTGTCAAGCCACTGAATCAAAGAGTTAGTTTCATCATGCACTTGCTGAAGCTGAGACAGACGGGCCTCCAAATCATGGACTTTATCTTTTAATAAATTTCCCAGATGTTCATAGCCTTCATTAACATCCAACATGCCCTTCTGTACAACGGCTAGCTCTAAAAGAAAATGTCATATTTCACGGGTTACGGGTTTTGATAAAAAAAAAGGAAACTATACACTGAGTAAGGTTATCAGAGATGTCAACATAATACTGAACATTAAGCATTTGCTTATAATAACCAAATAAAAGGCAGTTTCATGTTTCTAAGGAAGGAGAGATTCAGGCTCTAAGTGTGAACCTGGCCTAAGGCTAGGGGTATACACAGACTTTTTGTAGCAAGTTTTTCCAATTTTAAATGGTGAATTAGTGTTGCTGTCAAAATGGTCCAGCACTAACCCAAACTGACCACTATAGAAAACTCCTTCATATTTAGGGCCCACACATAGAGCTGTATAAATACATGTTGAATAGATTTGTAAAATGGCCATAATAATCTAGAATTTACTGAATTTATGAGAAAAACTGTGGTATATTCTAAAGTATCTTGTGTTATATTCTTTTTCTCCCCTCGAAGCATTGTTTTCTATGGAGGTTAATATGGTTGCACATGGAGTGGCTAAAGGCCCATGATGAAGCTCTATAGGGACTCTATGTGTGGTGGTATAAACCTTAAACTGCTCTGTATTTTCTAATTATAGCCTTATGTGCAGCCTTGTTTGTTAGTCGTGAACTTGTCCACTCAGTGGACAGAACAATAAAGTCCTGCTATGGTCCACTAAATCTGCTTAAAGCAGGCGGTAATCTGTTATTTCACACCATGAAAAACAAGATGCAACAACGTGAGGTTATGAACACCGAATATACAGTGGGGAAAAAAGTATTTAGTCATCCACCAATTGTTCAAGTTCTCCCACTTAAAAAGATGAGAGAGGCCGGTAATTGACATCATAGGTAGACCTCAACTATGAGAGAGAAAGTGAGAAAACAAATCCAGAAAATCACATAGTCTGATTTGGAAATTATGTTGGAAAATAAATATTTGGTCAATTACAAACAAGCAAGATTTCTGGCTCTCACAGACCTGCAACAACTTCTTTAAGAGGCTCCTCTGTCCTCCACTCATTACCTGCAGTAATGGCACCTGTTTGAACTTGTTATCAGTATAAAAGACACCTGTACACAACCTCAAACAGTCACACTCCAAACTCCACTATGGTGAAGACCAAATTGCTGTCAAAGGACACCAGGAACAAAATTGTAGCCCTGCACCAGGCTGGGAAGACTAGATCTGCAATAGGCAAGCAGCTTGGTGTGAGGAAATCAACTATGGGAGCAACAATTAGAAAATGGAAGACATACAAGACCACTGATAATCTCCCTCGATCTGGGGCTCAACGCAAGATCTCACCCCGTAGGGTCAAAATGATCAGAAGAACGGTGAGTTAAAATCCCAGAACCACATGGGGGGGACCTAGTGAATGACCTGCAGAGAGCTGGGACCAACGTAACAAAGACTACTATCAGTAACATACTACGTCGCCAGGGACTCAGATCCTGCAGTGCCAGACATGCCCCCCTGCTTAGGCCAGTACATGTCCGGGCCCGTATGAAGTCTGCTAGAGAGCATTTGGATGATCCAGAAGAGTATTGGGAGAATGTCATATGGTCAGATGAAATAAAAGTAGAACTGTTTGGTAGAAACACAACTTGTCGTGTTTGGAGGAGAGAAAATGCTGAGTTGCATCCAAAGAACACCATACCTACTGTGAAGCATGCTGGTGGCAGCATCATGCTTTGGGGCTGTTTCTCTGTAAAGACTGATCCGTGTCCATGAAAGAATGAATGGGGCAATGTATTATGAGATTTTGAGTGCAAACCTTCTTCAATCAGCAAGGGCATTGAAGATGAAACGTGGTTGGGTCTTTCAGCATGACAATAATCCCAAGTACACCGCCAGGGCAATGAAGGAGTGGCTTCGTAAGAAGCATTTCAAGGTCCTGGAGTGGCCTAGCCAGTCCCCAGATCTCAACCCCATAGAAAACCTTTGGAGGGAGTTGGAAGTCTGTTTTGCCCAGCGACAGCCCCAAAACATCACTGCTCTAGAGGAGATCATCAAGGAGGAATGGGCCAACATACCAGCAACAGTGTGTGCCAACCTTGTGAAGACTTACAGAAAACGGTTGACCTCTGTCATTGCCAACAAAGGATATTTAACCCCTTAAGCCGAACACCTGAAAAGTAGTTAATGACCAGAAATTTCTTTTTAGTTTTTGCCTTCTTGCGTTTCAACATTTGTAACTTTTTTATTTTTTCAATGACGCAGTTTTATGAGGCCTCGTTTTATTCGGGACAAGTTGTACTTTATGGGGGAATAGTTTAAATTCACATATAAAGTAATTGAAGCATTTTTTTTCAATTTTTTTTTTTTTAAATGAATTTTACACCATTCACATTTCACACTTAATAACTTGTCAGATTAATTCTACAGGTTATTAAGGTCATGTGGATACCTAGTATGTGTAGGTTTTTTTTTTGTGTGTTTCTAAGTATGCACAATTATTTTTTGTTAAATATTTATTTTTATTTTATTATTTATTTTTTTTACACTTTTTATGTTTTTTACTTTTTTTTTTTTTTAAATCCCATGAAGGGAGAACTGTTTTATTTATGTTTTTTTACACTTGGCAATGTATTAGCATATTCATATATGCTAATACATTATAATCTGTGTCAGTCTGACACAGGCAGTGATCAGGACAGCACACAGTCTGCCCTGATCGCTGGCTTGTTACACAGACAGCCCTGGGACTACTCTAGGTCCCCAAGGCTGACTGTGCAGCCGTTCCCCAGGCTGTGTTGGGTCATCGGGCGTTCAGAGCAGGGAAACCCTTTGATAGTGCTGCGGTGACGAACCACGGCAATCAACAGGGTTAAAGCACCGGGGAGCGGAGGTTCCCCCACTCCCCGGAGCTTGCAGGAGCTGCGCTGGGATCACGGCTGTGTAGTACAGCCCCGTTCTCAGCGCTGCTGCGGCGCACGAAGCCGCAAACTCCAATGTCTGCAGCGAAGCCAAAAGACGTCGCTGCAGACAAACAACCAACACCAGCCATGCCAAAAGACGGTGGGCGGTCGTTAAGGAGATAACAAAGTATTGAGATGAACTTTTGTTATTGACCAAATACTTATTTCCACCATAATTTGCAAATAAATTCTTTCCAAATTAGACAATGTGATTTTCGGGATTTGTTTTCTCATTTTGTATCACTCCAGACTTCTCAAATACTGAGCACCTTTGGCTCTATTGAATTACATGTTAGGAATAGGAAGAAGTAAAGGTTGACAGACATCTCTGATACAAGACATCACAAACAAAATCACTTCTTGAAATAAAGCCCAGTTGATCTAAAAGGCCTTGAAAGACAGCTCACCATAAACGTGTTCACCCATTTTCTGCTGACTGACCAAATAGGCCAAAATAGATGTTTATCTCCCTACAAACAATCATTGTGAAATTGCTGTACATTGGAAAGCACTGAGTAGCTTGAAAAGCTTTTTTCGGGCCCTTAGTTCCATCATTTGACCATACTTTAAAAAATGTGTTGTTATAACGTTTTTGCTAAAACCCAAAAAAAACCCAAACGTGCACTGTTTTGATCAGACATTTTGACATCCGTTTTTTTTAACTAGCTTTTCTACTGGCCTTCACTCTTTTTCTTGCAATTTGTATAGGTAGGTTTGCTTATATTATTACAACATGGGCGCATACACTAGAATAAGTGTTCCATTGACATACACTATAAAAAAAAAGTATACTGTAACATATATCTTTTTGTTCAACTTGAAAAAGCGCAGTGCCCTGCAAAATTCCCTTGTAAAATTTTAAAAGATTTACCCATTTTTAGTGCGTAACTATATAGTGCACGGAACGCAATGAATGTATCAGGTGTCTACCCTAAAGGGTTGTTGGGAAAAGGAATTTGTTAGGTACGTATTTACAGTGGTGGCCAAAAGTATTGGCACCCCTGCAAATTTGTCAATAATACTTTTGGTTTCTTCCTGAAAAATGATTGCAATCGCTAAAAACTTTGGTATTATTACTTATTTAAATTTTTCTTTTCAAAGGGGAAAACCACAAAAAAAAATTGTCATAAAGCCCAAAATTGGGTATAATTCCCACCAAAAAAAAAAGGGGGTGGACAAAAGTATTGGACTGTTTGAAAAAAATTTATGTGATGCTTCTTATTTGTGTAATTAACAGCACCCGTAACTTACCCCGTGGCACCTAACAGGGGTTGGGGAAAAATAAAACACACTTCAGCCCGTTTACATGGATTAAAAGTTGACTCACCCCTGTCCTTGTCTTGTGTGTACCACTTGGCATGGGAAAAAGAAAAGAAGACCAAAAAGGGGGGAAAAAATCCAAAATTGTGAGGAACATGAGAATCTCAAGCTACAAGTCCATCTCCAAAGACCTGAATGTTCCTGTGTCTACCGTGCGCAGTGTCATCAAGAAGTTTAAAAGCCCATGGCACTGTGGCTAACCTCCCTTGATGTGGACGGAAAAGAAAAATTGACGAGAGATTTCAACGCAAGATTGTGCGGATGGTGGATAAAGAACCTTGACTAACATCCAAACAAGTTCAAGCTGCCCTGCAGTCCGAGGGTACAACAGTGTCAACCCGTACTATCCGTCGGCGTCTGAATGAAAAGGGACTGTATGGTAGGATACCCAGGAAGACCCCACTTCTTACCCGAGACATAAAAAAGCCAGGTTGGAGTTTGCCCAAACTTACTTGAGAAAGCCTAAAACATTTTGGAAGAATGTTCTCTGGTCAGATGAGACAAAAGTAGAGGTTTTTGGGAAAAGACATCAACATAGAGTTTACAGGAAAAAATAAGAGGCATTCAAAGAAAAGAACACGGTCCCTTCAGTCAAACATGGCGGAGGTTCCTGATGTTTTGGGGTTGCTTTGCTGCCTCTGGCACTGGACTGCTTGACCGTGTGCATGGCTTATGAAGTTGAGACTACAAACACATTTTTGCAGCATAATGTAGGGCCCAGTGTGAGAAAGCTGGGTCTCCCTCAGAGGTCATTGGTCTTCCAGCAGGACAATGACCCAAAACACACTTCAAAAAGCACTAGAAAATGGTTTGAGAGAAAGCACTGGAGACTTCTAAAGTGGCCAGCAATGAGTCCAGACCGGAATCCCATAGAACACCTGTAGAGAGATCTCAAAATGGCAGTTTGGAGAAGGCGCCCTTCAAATCTCAGGGACCTGGAGCAGTTTGCCAAAGAGGAATGGTCTAAAATTCCAGCAGAGCATTGTAAGAAACTCATTGATGGTTACCGGAAGCAGTTGTTTGCAGTTATTTTGGCTAAAGGTTGTGCTACCAAGTATTAGGCTGAGGGTGCCAATACTTTTGTCCATCCCATTTTTGGAGTTTTGTGTGAAATGATCAATGATTTGATTTTTGTTTCATTCTCTTTTGTGTTTTTTCATTGCAAGCAAAATAAATTAATATATTAATACCAAAGAATTTGTGATTGCAATCATTTTCAGGAAGAAACTGAGTATTATCTGACAGAATTGCAGGGGTGCCAATACTTTTGGCCACCACTGTAGGTACGTTTTACATACCAAAAAAGGACCTCAGAACTTATTTAACAATGTACAACTGTGATTACATTGATTTCAATGTAAAATACGTATTGTCATTCAGTCGTTTGCATTGTGTAAAACCGATGTGTTCAAAGAACTGACATGTCAATTATTGATCCGTTTTATGCATTGAAAAGTCAATAGAAACAATAGGGATACATTTTTGCAGTCCAGACAACAGATCCAACGACGTACCACACTTTGTGATACGTTTTTGGATGTGTTTAACGCAATATGTTTTATGTATTGCAAAAACCTATTCAAGACGACGTGTGCACATACCCTAAGGGTATGTTCATACGGCATAATTACAGTAATTACAGTAATTATAGAGAGCTATGAATTATGTCCGTATCCCCTGGCAGTGAACCTTCAGCATTCATGTGACAGCTGCAGCCAATTACAGGCCACAACGTCACCTGTACGTGACCGCTCAGGCCTAGAGTTGTCACGTGAATGATGGAGTTCACTGCTTACTTCCTGATTGAACGCACTAGCAGTTGGAAGTGAACGGGAGCGTCCGGAAGGAAAGTATGAGTCTTCTCTTCTATTTTTACTCATATCCCGACAGACGAACAAGTATTAATCAGTCCGAGAACACCCCTTTAATTATTATTATTAATTATTTAATGTCATTAATATTCTGAAGCTAAGAAAGCAAGTTAAAGAAAAAAAACATAATTGGTATGGCCATGTTTGTAAAACTCCAATGTGTTATATCATAAACTTAATCATCTTGCACAGAGACCACCTTAAAAGGAATGAATCACAAATATTTTTTTTTTCATATTAAAACCATTTAATGATGCATCTTTTCTATTTAGCTGTTTTTATTTCCTGATGTTCTGATTTTTAATTATGTTTTCTATTAATAATTATGGGGGTAGCTATGTTGTCTTTATCAGCGTTTAGAGATAAGATTTACAGCAGCTACATGGACATAAAATCCTGTGAACAGTTACTAACTCACTGAATACTATGGGTGAATTTTCTAAGCTTGTTCTTGGAAGAGCATGGAAGAAGCTGAAAAAGTAGTAACTTTTTTTCCCCCCAATGCAAATAGAAAATCCTGTATCCTAGGTAGAGCAGCAGCTAGGAAACTCCGGGTCCAGTGCTCACGGTGAAAAAATAAACGTTATTGTAGATAAAACATATACAGGAGCATAAAATACTGGTAGTAAAAACCTGCTACAATGCTTATGCGTTTCGAGCCTTTGTGGCTCTTGATCACATCTCTTTTCTTCTCCGCAGAGTATAACAAAAATCACTTGTAAGCAGCGAAGAAATATCTTAATACAGTTTTGATTACTCTACAGAAAAAAAGTCTTATTACAGTCTAGCCTTTGGATGAGGATACATATAGATTTATTGCAGTAAGATTTTCCCATTTTAGCAAACAAGTGACTAAATATGTTTTTGGACAGCAAATGTAGCTCACTAGTCAAAATTGGAAAAACATGCTACATAAATACTGTGTTTAGTCCTTGCCTTGGGCCAGGTTCACACATAGCACCTGAATCACTGATGAAAAAAACAGTACAAAATCACTTTAGCTCTAAGTCATTTGCTTGTTAATGGTTGCATGTATACTACAGTGGGTACATAAAGTATTCAGAAGCCTTTACATTTTTCACTATTTGTTTCATTGCAGCCATTGGTAATATCAAAAAAGTTAATTTTTTTTCTCGTTAATGTATACTCTGCATGTAGATATTTTTGCGAATTTATAAAACAAGAAAAACTGAAATATCACATGGTCATAAGTATTCAGACCCTTTGCTGTGACACTCATATTTAACTCACATGCTGCCCATTTCCTTCTGATCCTCCTTGAGATGGTTCTACTCCTTCATTGGAGTCCAGCTGTGTTTAATTAAACTGATTGGACTTGATTAGGAAAGGCACACACCTGTCTATATAAGACCTCACAGCTCACAGTGTATGTCAGAGCACATGAGAATCATGAGGTTTAAGGAACTGCCCAAGGAGCTCAGAGACAGAATTGTGGCAAGGCACAGATTTGGCCAAGGTTACATAAGAATTTCTGCAGCATTCAAGGTTCTTAAGAGCACAATGGCCTCCATAATCCTTAAATGGGAGAAGTTTGGGACGACCACAACTCTTCCTCAACCTGATCGTCCTGCCAAACTAAGCAATCGTGGGAGAAGAGCCTTGGTGAAAGAGGTAAAGAACCCCAAGATCACTGTGGCTGAGCTCCAGAGATGCAGTAGGGATATGGGAGAAAATTCCACAAAGTCAACTATCACTGCAGCCCTTCACCAGTTGGGGCTTTATGGCAGAGTGTGCCAACGGAAGCCTCTCCTCAGTGCAAGACATATGAAAGCCGCATACAGTTTGCAAGAAAACACATGAAGGACTCTCAGACTATGAGAAATAAGATTCTCTGGTCTGATGTACATTGAACTTTTTGGTGTTAATTCTAAGTGTGGAGAAAACCAGGCACTGCTCATCACATGCCCAATACAATCCCAACAGTGACACATGGTGGTGGCAGCATCATGCTATGGGGGTGTTTTTCAGCTGCAGGGACAGGACAACTGGATGCAATTGAAGGAAAGATGAATGCGGCCAAGTACAGACATATCCTGAATGAAAACCTCTTCCAGAGTGCTCTGTACCTCAGACCGGGCCGAAGGTTCTAATTCCAACAAGACAATGACCCTAAGCACACAGCTAAAATAACAAAGCAGTGGCTTCAGAACAACTCTGTGACCATTCTTTACTGGCCCGGCCAGAGCCCTGACCTAAACCCAATTGAGCATCTCTGGAGAGACTTGAAAATGGCTGTCCACCAACGTTCACATCCAGCCTGAGGGAACTGGAGAGGATCTGCAAGGAAGAATGGCAGAGGATCCCCAAATCCAGGTGTGAAAAACATGTTGCATCATTCCAAGAAGACTCATGGCTGCACTAGCTCAAAAGGGTGCTTCTACTCAATACTGAGCAAAGGGTCTGAATACTTATGACCATATCACAAGGCATTATGGGAAAGGGGCTGAGAAGCCCACAGCGCCCTCTGTTGGTTGTAACAAATCCTCAATTTGCTTTTGACCC
Organism: Phyllomedusa bahiana; assembly: GCA_025379985.1. Classification (NCBI taxonomy): domain Eukaryota; kingdom Metazoa; phylum Chordata; class Amphibia; order Anura; family Hylidae; genus Phyllomedusa; species Phyllomedusa bahiana. The sequence continues at coordinate 75,512 of JAODAL010011685.1, read as the reverse complement.
CGAGTCTTGAGAAAGCAAAAAGCAATTTTTAGCCAAGCCAGTACCTCTCATCTACAGACAACGCTGTTTCGGGATTTTTGTCCCTCTTCAGTGCAGAGTAGAGAAGATACTGGCTGGCTGTGTGGGAGGCATTGGGTAGCTCAGGAAGGGAAGATCTCTCCTTAAGGAGAGCACCGAACGAACGGCTTGTAGAGTTTTTGTTTTGCCTTTTCGCCCTCTACTTAGCATCTGCATCACAAGGCATTATGGGAAAGGGCTGAGAAGCCCACAGCGCCCTCTGTTGGTTGTAACAAATCCTCAATTTGCTTAAGACCATGTGATAGTTCAGTTTTTCTTGTTTAATACATTTGCAAAAATATCTACATTTCTGGGGTTTTTTCTATCAAGATAGGGTGCAGAGTGTAATTAATGAGCAAAAAACTTTTTTGATCTTACCAAATGGCTGCAATGAAACAAAGAGTGAAAAATACTTTCCGTACCCACTGTATGTGCAAATGTGGTAAATATGTGGCTTTTAACAAGAAAATAATTTACATCAGAAGTCATTATGAAGTATGCTCTGACTTGGTCAGTATGATTCTAGCTGCGACCAGTCGTACGTCAGCCACAATGTGGGCGCTAAATGTAAACCTTGACTTGAGTAAAGAATTTATAATAATAATAATATGATCTTCTATAGTGTTAAAGATAAAAGAAACGATACATGATGACCCTGCTAAAAGTTCAATATTTAGAGGAAGAATAGCATTTGTTGTAATCAACTGAGATTTAGTTGCAATTTGCCTTTAAAAGTAAGCTAATGTGAATCCTATAAAGGATGTAATTTGTCTGCATTGCCACCTCGTGGTGATCTTGTGTAAGAAGCAGCAAATTTGTTAAAACAGCTAAATGCTTTCTATTTTATGCTTTTTATTTTTTTTTGTAACATTGGTAATGAAAATTATAAATATCAAATACTTGTCATTTCTGGGCATCTTAAATTAGCATATTAATATCAAGCCATGTCGTTTTAAGTCAGACAGCAAGGCTCTCTATAATTGCACACTAGAGATGCAGCTGAAGGTCTGGGGATCCCTTGTGTCTACCTGTATGCTTTAGCACACAGAGCAGAGAGTAGGAGGTCCTTTTAATACTGGCATCTGTTGCTTTATAGTGAGCTTTTTTAATTTTTTTAAATTGTCTGCTGTGACCTTTTCTACATGTAGGAAGTTCATGCTGTGTAATTGAGTGTATTTGTTACTGCATTTCCTTATGAATAAACATTCAAATATTAAAAGTGACCTGTCAGGTGGTTTATGCTACACTATCAGAGAGCAGGATGTGATAGAGGGGGGGAAATGAGCTATGGATATATAAGAGCAGGTGTGATAGAGGGAGAAGGAGCTTGTGATATAAAAAGAGAGTGTGATAGAGGGAGAGACGCGGGCTCTGTGATAATGGCAGGATGTGATAAAGGAGAGAACTGAGCCTGTGTATAAAGAGCAGGTTTTGGGATAGGGGAGGAAGTTGAGCTCGTTTTAAATAAAGAAAGGATGTGAAGAGGAGAAAAGCTGAGCTCTGTATTATAAGAGCAGGATGGGGAAAAGGGGAAAAAATCTGAGCTTGTATATATGAGACGGATGTGATAGAGGGGGGGAAGCTGAACGCGGGAAATAAAAGGGCAGGTGTGATAGAGGGAAAACTGAGCTCTGTGTTTACAAGAGGGGGATGTGATAGAGGGAGAGAAGGAGCTCTGGTATATGAAGCAGGATTAAGAGGAGAGAAGTGAGCTCTGTGTATATAAGAGCAGGATGTGATAGAGGAGAGAAGCTGAGCTCTTGATATATAAGAGCGGATTGATAGAGGGAGAGGAGTAGCCTGTAATATACAAGACAGGATTTGTAGAGGGAGAGCTGACTCTGTGATATATAAGAGAGGAGTGTAGAGGGAGAAAAGTGGCTCTGTGATTTTTGAGAGCAGGTGTGATGAGGGGGGGAAAGCTGAACCGGGGGGTTAAAGAGCAGGATGTGTGAGGGAGAGAACGGGAGCTCTGTGATATCAGAGCAGGATGTGAAAAGGGGAGAAAATGAGCTCTGTGATATTGAGAGCAGGTGTGTTAGAGGAGAGAAGCTGAGCTCTGTGATATACAAGACGGGATGTGATAGAGGAGAGAAGCTGAACTCGTGTATATGAGTGGATGTGATAGAGGAGAAAGCTGAGCTCGGGGTAATAAGAGCAGGTTTTGATAAAAGGGAGAAGCTGAGCTCGTGATATAAGGCAGGATGTGATAGGGGGAGAGAAGCGACTTGGATATATAAGAACGGATGTAAATAGAGGGAGAGAAGCGAGCTCTGTGAAATAAGAGCGGGATGTGATAGAGGAGAGAACTGAGCTCTGTGATATATAAAGCAGGATGTGAAGAGGAGAAAGCTGAGCTCTGTGATTTTGGGAAACGGGATGTGATGGGGAGAGAACTGAACTTGGGATTAAAAGACGGATGTGATAGAGGGAGAGAAGCTGAGCTCTGTTAATGAAGCAGGATGTGTAGAGGGAGAGAAGCTGAGCTCTGTGATTAAAAGAGAGGATGTATAGAGGGAGAAAGCTGAGCTCTGGGATATAAAGGGGGGCAGGATGTGATGAGGAGAGAAGCTGAGCTCTGTGATAAAAAGGCGGGAGTGATAGGGGAAGAAGTGGTCTGTGAATATGAGGCAGGATGTGATAGGGGGGGGGAAGCGGATCTGTGATATATAAAGAGGAGGGAAGGGGAAGAAGCGACCCTTTGTGATATAAAGAGCGGAGGGGAAAGGAAAAGCTGAGCTCTGTGATTATAAGGCAGGTGTGATTAGGGAGAAACTAGCTCTGGAATATAAGACAGGATGTGATAAGGGAGGAAGCTGAGCTCTTGATATATAAGAGCGGGATGTTTAGGGGCAGAGAAGCTGAGCTCTGTGATTGTAAGTGTAGGATGTGATAAAAGGGAGAGAACCTGAGCTCGTGATATAAAAGAGCGGGATAGATAGAGAAAAGAAGCTGAGCTCTGTGTATAAAGAGTAGGATGTATAGGGGGAGAAAGTGATCTGGGATATATAAGAGCAGGAGTTTTAAGAAGAGAAAAGCGAGCTCTGTGATTTTTAAAAGACGGAGTGAAGAGGGGGGAACTGACTCTGTGTATATAAGAGAGGATTGAAGAGGAGAGAAGCTGAGCTCTGAGATAAATAAGGAGGATGTGTACGGGAGGAAGCTGAGCTTGGATATAAAAGAGCAATGTGATAGAGGAGAGGAGCTGAGCTCTGAGATATATAAGAGCAGGATGTGATAGAGGGACAGAACGAGCTCTGTAAATAAGAGCGGATGTTAGAGAAAAGGAAGCTGAGCTCTGTGATATATAAAGCAGGATTGATAGAGGGAGAGAAGCTGGCTCTGTGTAGTAAAGCAGGATGTAAAAAGGGGAGAGAAGCTGGCCTTGTATATGTGAAGCAGGATGTTATAGAGAAGAAAAGCCAAGTTCTGTGTATATAAGAGAAGGAGTGATAGAGGAAGAATGAGTCGGGGATCTATAAGAGCAAAATGGATAGAGGGAGAAACTGAGCTCTGTGAAAATATAGGTTTATATGACAGAGGGAGAGAAGTGAGCTCTGTGATTTAAAAAGGGCAAAGTGAAAAGGGAGAGAAGTGAGCTCTGGATATAAAAGACAGGATGTTTAGAGGGAGAGAAGCTGAGCTCTGTATATATAAGAGCAGGATGTGATAGAGGAGAGAAGCTGACTCTGTGATATATAAGAGCAGGAGTGTAGAGGAAGAAATGAGCTCTGTGATATATAAGTGTAGGATGTGATAAGGAAGAAGCTGAGCCTGTGAATATAAGGGGATGTGATAGAGGGAGAGAACTGAGCTCTGTGAATGTAAGAGCAGGATGTTAGAGGAGAGAAGCTGAGCTCTGTGATATAAAGACAGGAGGTGTAGGGAGGAAGCTGGTCTGTGTTTATAAGAGCAGGATTGATTAGGGGGAGAGAACGGGGCTCTGGATAAAAAAGATAAATTTTTGATAGAGGGAGAAAAGCTGACCTGTGAAATTAAGACAGGTGGATAGAAGGAGAGAACTAGCTTGTTTTTAAATAAGACAGGATGTGATAGAGGGAGAGAAGCGGCGCTGTGATAAAAAGAGCAGGATGTGATAGAGGGAGAGAAGTGATCTGTGATATAAAAGGCGGTTTGGATAGGGAGAAAAGCTGAGCTCGGGGATATATAAGAAAGGGAGTGTAAGGGAAAAGCTCAGCTCTATGAATACAAGAGAGGATTGATAGAGGGAGAGAAGCTGACTCTGTGTATATAAGAATAGGATTTGATAGGGGAGAGAACTGAGCCGTGATATATAAGAGCAGGATGTGATAGGGGAGAGAAGCGGCTTTGTGATATAAAGAATAGGATTTGATAGGGAGAAAGCGGAGTTTGTGAATATAAGGCAGGATGTGATAGAGGAGAAAAGCTGTGCTCTGTATAATAAGAGCGGGATGTGATAGAGGGGAGAAGTAAACTCTGTGTATATAAGAGCAGGATGAAAAGGGGGAAGAAGTTGAGCCTATATAATAAGAGAGGAGTGATAAAGGAGAGAAGCTAGCTCGTGTTTTAAAAAGAATAGGATTTGATAGGGGAAGAAGTGACTCTGTGATATATAAGGCGGGATGTGATAGGGGAAAGAAGGGAGCTCTGTGATATAAAAACAGCGGGATGTGATAGAGGAGAGAAGCGTCTCTGTGATTATAAGAGCGGATGTGATAGGGGGAGAGAAGCTGAGTCTGTGATTAAAAAGAGAGGATGTGATGGGGAGAGAAGTTGAGCTTTTGTTTTAAAAGAAAAGGAGTGATAGAAGGAAGAAGCTGAGCTCTGTGATATTAAGAATGGGATTTGATAGAGGAGAGAAGTGAGCTCTGTGATATATAAGACGGATGTGATAGGGGAGAGAAGCGGACTCTGTGATATATAAGGCAGGATGTGATAAGGCGAGAAGCTGAGTTTGGTAAATGGGGTTTAAATGATTATAACGAATTTCTAAAAAAAGGGAAGAGAAAATATCGATAGGACTCCCACCCACATACAGTGATTGACAGTTTTCCCTGTATCAGTGTGTGAACAGAGTGTCAATCACTGCATTTGGACGAAGTAAGCAGTACTTTCATTTTTAAAATGTAATCTGTTTTTATTCGAAACCGCTCCAAATTATAAAACCCTATATATACAGAGCTCCTTCTTTCCTCTATCATATAACCCTTATTTTAAAGAGCTCAGATTCTTTCCCTCTAACATCCGCTTTATATATCACAGAGCTCAGTTTCTCTCCCCTTCACATCCTCTTTATATATCACAGGCTCAGTTTTCTTTCCCTCTTTCACTCCCTCCCTTTATAATCACAGGCCAGCTTCTCCCCCCCTTATCTATAACCCTGCTCTTTATATCACAGAGCTCGTTCTCTCCCTTATATATCCCTTTTATATATCACAGAGCTCGCTTCTCCCCTCTATCACACCCTGTCTTATAACACAGAGCTCAGCTTCTTCCTCTATCATATAACCCTTATATACAGAGCTCGCTTTTTTCCCCTATCATTAACTTATTATCACAGAGTCAGATTTTTCCCTCTATCCATCCTGCTTTTATTATACAGAGCTCAGTTCTCTCCCTCATCACACCCTGCTCTTAATATCACAGAGCTCAGATTCTTTCCCTTATACATCCTGCTCTTATATTTTCACAGGCTAGCTTCTCTCCCTCTATCATATAACCCGCCCCTTATATATCACAGAGCTCACTTCCTCCCTCTATATATAACCCTATATATCACGAGCCAGCTTTTTCCCTCTATCACATCCTGCTCTTATATATCACAGAGTCAGTTCTCTCCTTATCAATAACCCTATATACACGAGCTCAGCTTCTTTCCCTCTTTCAATCCTGCTCTCAAATAGGGCAGCATAAACTACCTGACAGGTTCTCTTTAGACTCAACCTGCATCCAGTATTTCTTACCTTTGTTAGTTAAATTATCTTTTACATCCGATGACAGAGAACCATTGACTATGCTCCTACCTATAATTCAAAGAATACATAACATGAGAAACATGCAATTCATGACAAAATATCAACACCAACAATGGTTGATAGAGCTGTTTTGGAACAGCAGTGTACTACACTGACTGTACAACAAATGATAGTCATAATAACAAGACCAATATAAGAGCGTGTCTAAACACCAGAGTCTTCAACTCTGGACATCTCGCGTGGGACCTTTTATTATCGTTTATTAATTACTCCTTTCAACAACCAGATACAGTAGGAACCGGCCGTTTCTCCAAAATAACAGCAGATATTTAAGATAATTTGTTCTATTAAAACAATGCCTCTGTGATGGGCTCCTGACTCTTCACTTACAAATTCCTAAAAAGTTAGGAGTCCACTGAACTATTCTTGTGGGTTCGCATCCCCCCCTTGGGGGTCACATATTGTAACATGAATCAATACCAAAACTTGACAGCCGTTTCCTCTTTGCGGGTGACGCACAGACTTATCGATGCAAAAGCTGATCCTTTGTTGTTCACTTTCTGAACATCTTGTCCTTTTGTTGCCCACTCTTCTTGTAACTTCTGAAAGTGTAAAATATTAATTTTTAAAGATATATGTGCAGTGAATTTTCCCAATGCCATGCACCAACGACTAATCAAGAGGTACTAACCTTCATTTCTCCTAAATGCTTAGAAAGCTCTTCCAAACACAGTGTCAGGCTTTGTGCAGGGATGCTATCGTTTACTAAGGTAAACCAATGCTTTAAAGATTGGACTAAAGCCTGAAAAGAGTCCATCTGTGCTTGGCAGGATGACACATCTTCTTCCCTAAAAATGCAATTACGTGATGTCATTAGCGAAACACCAACAGAAAACGGAATCTGATCCAACAGCACAATACAAGAGAAGCTCATCATCAATTTAGTAAAACAGTGCAGAACACTCTGATTCTCCACAGGTTATTTAACAATTTACAAGTTTTACTAGAATACTAGTCGTCTCCCTTAACAGACTTGGCCCTGTAATCATTCTTTGCTACTGTATATTCTAGTCCATCATACAAAGTAAAGAAATGGTGGTCTTCAACACTCCTTCCCACCATTTAGCAGCACACTAGGACTGTTCTTTCCCCCTATTACTAGTTGCTCTGGTGAATCTCTTGTGGTATGCCTTAAACAGGAGCACCTGTTCTAATGATACCCTACTGTACCTTTTAGAGCCTGAGGAGTCTCTGCATACCTATCTCTATGGTATGACATACTTCCAACCTATGTTTGGTCTTGCCATATTATACCAAAGTACACCCCCCACACACACTAAAATTGCTGTCATTCTCACTCCTTTGTCTACCTTTATTACCTATTTCAATATTCAAATATGCAGATCTGCCATAGAATTTAAGAAACATTTCCTCTCATTCTTTCCACTGCTGTATCCACTCTCATGCCTAAAAACTGTATCCATTCCAAAAATCACCTGTCAATCTGCCAACTCGCATATTTGTCTGTCTGGAATGGAAGGGGTTCCAAATTGCTGACAGGCACCTCTGTGTGTCTATCTACCTCTAATGCTAGTCTGTATAGTGCCATCAGCTAAATATCCTACTTCACCACGCGGGGATCAGAAAAGCTTATGAGAGTTCAAACACTACTCTCCTTTTACTCTCACCCACCATATGTATTTTTTGTGGCACTCAACACAGGGAGAAACTCTCACAACAATTCAATTTTATGTTAGGGTCTATTAAATAGGTACTTAGCACACTAACTCCTCTACACTGAAGGGTTCTGTGCACAAACCACATTACAGCATTTCACCATTGCCTTCCAAAATTGCTGCAGTTTTCTCATGGCATTATTTGGAGAAAAGAGGGACTGGGAGGAAAAAAAGGCATCTTTCCCATATATAGTTTGACACTAGCATGAAACCCTCACATTACTGAAAGTAGAATTTCCTCTCTAAAATATTTTCTTATTTATGGGTTAAACATATCCTTAAAACACAATTACTGCAGAATGAATTTCTTCTTCCAAATTGTCTTCTCTCATCCCCTTGCAGCCATTTTATTCAAGGTTTCTATGCTCTTTTTTAACAGAAGAACAAAAAATCTATTCATGCACCACTAAAGAAAAAATTGGAAAGGGATGTTGGCCCATTGATGAAGGAGGAATTGTTTAGGACATTTACCTCTCCAAAGTCACTTTTCTCCAACCATAATGATCAACTCACTCAATTATTTATTATATAGAGGGTGCACTATTCCACTACCAGACTTAACAGACAACGCTGATGAATGCTCCAAATACCACTTTACATTAGGTACATATAGCCAAGCCCAGAGATCCATGGGTCTGGGAACAGCTAGGTACCTTAGTAATGAGGTAAGTATTCAAATCCCTGTTTGCCCCAAAGTATGTCTTTCCCCTTGGGACTCTGGTTAATTTTATTTCAAATATATAAATGCATTGAAGTGCTACACTATACTAAAATAGTGACTGTCAATAATTAGCTGACCCAATATCCTCCTTCCCTTATTGAGCGTTTCTCTATAGTATATACCATGCTACCACATAAGAAGCGATTACATACAAAAATTTCCTCTTAAGTCTTCTAGAATATGGAAAAGGTGGCAGCAACCTTCTCTGACCTTTCATCTTTCCCAACACATGGTATACAATTCTCCATCTAGCCCCTAGACATTGGTTCACCACCAGAAAGTCACATTCTCAGCTCCACGTTACCTACAAATCTGCTCCCTTCCCCTTACTTGTCCTAACTATACCCTCACTAGTATATTGGCCCTATGATTTCTGGTCACATAGGAACTATTCTTGTTTCATTCTTTTGGCCTCAGTTTGGAAACATATTTACTCTTATCTTTAGTCTGCTTAATACATAAATTGGTTATCCAATACTGTATATCTGCAATCTGAAATCAATCCAGCAAACTCTTGCAAGTGACACTTGATATTCAGCTAGTTGGACTTCTTTATTATAGAAATATTAGTCCATATATACTCAGCATGATATAGTTGGCTGAGAAAGTACATGGGACTCTGGGCATCCATTTTAGCGATCGGTGGGGGAAAAATATCTATTGTCGGACAACCCCTTTCATTTCAAAAGGGTCCCTATAGAAATGCAAAAGGCCTATATTGTTATCTCATATACCTCCAATTTCACATGAAGGTTTTCAGAATTTGTGCACTCTGATGCCCATTAAACTTAGAGGCTGCTGTACAGACATGCTCAGGTGACTGTTATGTGTATCAGCCCTTATAATTAACAGTTTTTGTGAGTTTTTTCTGTGAATGCATTCAGTAGATGTCAATGCCATACTCATGATATGTTTGTACTTACTTTGCTTTAACAGTCTCTTCAAGATCCTGAAACCGTTTTGACATAGTGTTTACTTTCTCCAAAACCAGAGCTTTATCTCCAGGAGCCGCATGAACACATAACTCATCAACAAGTCTGTGTAGATCTTCTAGGCATTTCTTCTGATCCAATATCTCGTTGCTTGTTTCCTGTCACAGATATTGTAAGGATGAAAGACGTGTGATTTTCTTGAAAAGATTCATGAGATCGAACTATTAGATTTGCTATGCTAAACATTCTGAAGACAAAACTATATTACTCAAACCAAAAATATACTATTTATGCATGAAGATTCTCATTTTACTGATGTCTCCTAACAGAGTTTTCCCACAAGGACATTTTGACATCTTCATATGGAGAGTGGAAGTCCCCAACCTGATGAGGGGGCCATCATATGTATATAGAAGAAATCTTAGCTGTTAGAATTCAGTCGGCATATCCTAGCGACTACCATAGCCTACTCTCATAGAAATTCTCACTTAGGTATGTAAAAACTGTATAAATGCTGAACTATTGAACATAGCACTAACCAATCCGCTAGCTATAAATTAATAGTAACCTACTTATTTGTTAACGATTAGTACATGAACAAAGTGAAGGATTAGGATGCTTTGGGCTCACAATAGAACTTAAAGGGGTTGTCTCACTACATTGATTCATCTTACCTCAGTCCTGTTTTCTTGGTTTCATTTTGAATTCAAGGGCGTGTTCACTGGCTTCCACTAGGCTGCAGTAGAAGCCAGGTCTGTAGCTATAGCAACCAGTGCTGGCAGCCTATCAAGAGACATCAAACAGGTCTGTAGCTAAAGCGACCCAAGGAGCTGATGAAGTCCATACAAGAGGGGATATCTAGGAATAGGTAGGACACTGCTAATGGACACACATTGCAAAGTGATTTGTTTTTGCAAGATCTTTAATATAAAAAGCAATCCTCGTAGCGAGACAACCCCTTTAAGGCTCTGATATAAAGACCACTCAATCTTTACAGAATCTGTATGTTACCGAATTAAAGAGGGTTTTACCATAAGGTAAAATCCCCTGCACAGGTCGCTCACAACTAGCAGCGAGCCGACCGTGCATGTGAATGAGGAGAGTGGCGCTTGTAGCCGTCCTCTCCTTTCACTTCGATGGTTGCTCCTGAACTTAGCTGAGTATGTGCACTCAGCTATATTCAGGAGTTCCCATAGAGGTGAACAGAGAGGACGGCTACAAGCGCCGCACTTCTCATTCACATGCACGGTCAGCTCGCTGCTAGTTGTGAGCGACCTGTGCAGGGGATTTTACCTCGTGGTAAAACCACTTCAATTTCAGCATTAAGTTTTCTGTTATCATCACACTCTCAGGGCATATAATTAAAATGTCGTATTAGTTATTTGTAAATCAACCCATTAGGCACAGCCCTTAGTGGTGAATTATTAGCCTCCAAAGATAGCTCCAAATGGAAGCTGTCTTTGGCTGGATGTCGGGGCTAAACTCATCAGAGGATCCTTTATTAGGCCATTCAGACCATGGACAAAAGATATAGGAAAAATGCTTATATGGATTTTGTACTTAACTGAACTCACTTTACAAGCTAAATTATATTTCACTACAAAGCAGTTATATCTCCTACTTGGAGATTTTCCTACAATGTAATATAGGTCTTTCTGCAAGCATCTAAAAGTATAAAGTAGAGACTAACTCTTCAGGGTCAAATAAGGTTCTGTAGTCATCCTTTGAACATGGAGAGTCTATTATTTTCAATGCAAACAGAATAGGCTGAGATCTCATTACCCTGTTAAATATCATTGTGGCAGAGGAGGAAGACTATATAAAGACTGAGGTGGTTGTTAAAATGTTTCCTTAAGGCACCTTGTAAATATGAAAACTACTAAACTGAAACATATGGATGAATATGTTGAAAGCCTCTTAATTCATGATTACTTTCTGATTTTATTACCAAGTGCGCCCTATATGCTAAAATCCAGTCAAATGAATGCAGCAATGAAGGGGTATAAACTATAGTATTTAAATGTATATACAGTTAGGTCCAGATATATTCGGACACTGACACAAATTTAATTTTTTGTACCTGTTTACTGAAACATATTCAAGTTATAGTTATATAATGGACACAAAGTCCAGACTTACTGCTTTCATTTGAGGGTATCCACATTAAAATTGGATCACGGGTTACGGAGTTTCATCTCCTTAACATGTGCCACCCTGTTTTTAAAGGGACCAAATTAAATAATTGTAAATAAAATATTAATTTCTAATACTTGGTTGAAAACCCTTTGTTGGCAATGACTGCTTGAAGTCTTGAACTCATGGACACCACCAGATGCTGTGTTTCCTACTTGTTAATGCTCTGCCAGGCCTTTACTGCAGCGGTTTTCAGTTGCTGTTTGTCTGAGGGCTGTTTCAAGGTTAGTCTATAACAAGTGATGGCATATCCTAAAGACTACCATAGCCTACTCTCATAGAAATTATCCCTTACACTTTACTTTAACTATGTAAAAACTGTATACATTAATGCTGAACTACTGTACATAGCACTAACCAATCCTCTAGTTATAAATTAATAGTAATCTACTTATTTTTTAACTAATAGTATATAAACAAAGTGAAGGATTAGGATACTTTGGGCTCACCAGAGAACTTGAGGCCCTGATATAAAGACCCCTCAAATGCATGCTCAATTGGGTTGAGATCATTGGGTTGGCCATTCAAGAAAATTTCACTTGTTTGCTTTAATGAACTCCTGGGTTGCTTGGTTTAATGTTTTGGGTCATTGTCCATCTGTATTATGAAATGCCAATCAGTTTGGTTGCATTTGGCTGGATTTGAGCACACAGTATGTCTCTGAATACCTCAGAATTCATCTGGCTGTTTATGTCACATCATACATAAACACTAGTGACCCAGTGCCACTTGCAGCCATGCATGCCTAAGCCATCACACTGCTTCTGCCGTGTTTTACAGATGATGTGTTATGCTTTGGATCACATGTACCACGCTTTCACCATACTTTTTTCTTTACATCATTCTGGTAGAGTTTGATTTTGGCTTCATCTGTCTAAAGAATGTTTTTCCAGAACTGTGCCATCTTTTTTAGATGTTTCTTTAGCCAAGTCCAATCTAGCCTTTTTATTCTTGAGGTTTATGAGTGGCTTGCACCATGCAGTGAATCCTCTGTATTTACTTTCATGCAGTCTTCTCTTTATGGTAGATTTGGCTATTGATACACTCACATCCTGAAGAGTATTCAGATACATACTTTGTGCTCAAATTCAGCCAAATGCATCCAACCTGACTGGTCGGCGTTTCATAATACAAACAGACCATAACCCAAAACATAAAGCCAAAGCAACCGAGGAGTTTATTAAAGCAACAAAGTGGCATATTCTTCAATGGCCAAGTCAGTCACCTGATATCAACCCAATTGAGCATGCATTTCACTTATTAAAGACTAAACCTCAGACAGAAAGACTCACAAACAGCTGCAGTAAAGGCCTGGCAAAGCATTAAAAAGGAAGAAACACAACTTCTGGTGATGTTCATGAGTTCAAGACTTCAGTTAGTCATTGCCAACAAAGGGTTTTCAACCAAGTATTAGAAATTAATCTTTTATTTACAATTATTTAATTTGTCCAATTACTTTTGGTCCCTTTAAAACCAGGGTGGAGCTCAAACTCCAAAACCCTTTATCCAATTTCAATGTGGATAACCTTAAATGAAAGCTTAAATTCTGGACTTTCTGTCCCTGTCCATTTTTAAAGAAATTAATAAAAACATATAGATGGCTGTTTTTTGATATTAACATGATACTTAGAGAGTGATGAAAAAAATGTTTTGCTGTGTACTTAAAATATGTTCTGCTTCGCTTACAAAAAGAGACTACAAACCAAGTTACACCCATCTTTTTACTCCAAAAATGGACTTGCTACGTGACGACATCCACCTATCTGTCTTCTTATGGGAGAGTTATGGACAGGATCATTTTTGGACTTATTCAGCTCATATTATGAACTGCACTGTTCGACAAAACCTGTCACGATGGACAATTTTACACTATAAGAAGACTGTGTTGTTATCTGATTGTAGAGCTCTATCTTAATAGCATGGAACTGAATTCTCGTATGCTACTTTGTTGTAATTTTGCTAGAATTAATTAATAGTAATTCTTTTTAATTTGGACCAGCTGCTTCACGTTGCCTTTTCCACGACACCATTATATAACTATAACTTGAATATGGTTTAGTAAACAGGTACAAAAAACTAAATTTGTGTCAGTGTCCAAATATATATGTACCTAAATGTAGATAAGGCAATGCCAATGTAGACTTTACTTTCAACGCATTCTGTACCTGCATATACTGAGATAGCTCTGTCACATCTTTTCCAGGGCCATCTGCCTCTGTCAGTGCTTTTAGTTTATTGTCCAAGAACAACTGTACTTTGTCAGACAGATCCTCAAACTGTTCAACTTTAGTCTTTAAATCTTCCATCTTCTCAGTGCGTGCTCTGGTTTGTTCAGTAGCTTTAGAGAAACGCTCAGACAGGTCATTCATCTTTCCTTGCAGTGAAGACGCGGCAGATGAATCTGCAGTCTCCATGAATTTTTTCACCTTTTCATTCATTGCATTGATGCTGCTCTGGCGACTTGCAATATCTTGCTCAAGCATCTTGGAAAAATAATCAGAAATTAAAATGTTGGACTACAAGTTAAATTTATGAACAAGTAGACAATCCCCATTAACCAATTTTCATTACAGTTATAGCACAATATAAGCGAGCCTTATGCTTTGGAGAACATTCTGAATCTTCATCGAAACAATCAGAGGTTCTCAAACTTGCTCCCTCCACTCAGTGATTTTTAGCTTATTCAGCCTATTAAATTTTTGAGAGATGTTTACAGTTTACCAATTTATTAAAAAGTATGCCTCCTTTATCTTCTGGTAGAAGGGTGGATCAATAGCAGGCCTATGCACTGTCCAGGACATTTAAGATTTAAAAGCAGTCCACCCACTTAAAGTAACAGAGCACCCACCTAGGAGGGAAGGGATGAACTGAAAGGAATGTCATCACATTCTGCTCTGTAAACATTATAGAAAGATGGCAAAGGAGAGCAAATGCTTAAAGCAGTAGTTTTAATAAATAAATTAAATGAGCTCAGTAAAAAAAAAATTAAACGAGTTGGACAACCCCTTAAAGGGAACCTGTCACATAGATTACGCCCCCTTGCTGAGGACAGCACAAGCTAGTGTCAGGCTCTGATGGGTGCAAATGGATCTGGAAGAATCAATAAAAAAGGGAGCTAATGGATCAAGAAATTGAAGGAACTGTCAAGTTTGGTGGATGAAACTTGATGATATGGGGTTGTTTTACATCCAAAGATGTTGGATACTTGACCAGGATCAATGGCGGTCTCCATGCTGGGCAACATGTGAGTATTCTACAAGATAATTAACTTTATACACTCGAGTACTATGAGTATTAAAAGGACAACATAGTGGTCCAGCAGAACAATGACCTGAAGCATACGTCAAGATTAACTAAAAATAATGGTTCAATGACAATGAAGTAGAGTTGCTGGATTGGCCCCCACAGACCACAGACCTCAACCCAATCGAACACATGTCGGTAGCGTTGAAGAAAAAGCTATATTTGTCCCCAAGTGAGTCGACCAGTATGCACCAACATTGGGTACATGTAGAGAAAACCTGTAAGAAGATTTCAGTCTAGACATGCTTGAATCTGATTAGTAGCATGCCCAGAAGGATTCAGATTTTTAGGAGCAAAACAGTGAAGATGCAGTTACATAACAAGAATTTGCATAACTAAGCATATGCTAAATAGTTGCAAGTCAAATTGATGTATGAGATAGCCAAGATGATTGTCTACAAAATGACCGTACCTGACATTCAAAGCTGTAATGGACAGTGAGATATGGAGCCTGAAAGTCAAAAGTTCAAAACATGGTTATAATTTTGCTTGGCACTGTATTTAATTTCAGTAATAAGAGGCTCATGCAGAGATGTGTATTAGGGTACACATATAAGTACTACACAAATTAAATAAAAACAGTAATGTTTCATATTTGGGCAGAGAGCAGATTTATTTTTCCACTTACCTTAAAGGGGTTTAACCATGATGTAAAATCTCCAGCACTTGCAGTGAGCCAGCCATGCATGTGAATGAGGAGGGAGGCACTTGTGGCCGTCCTTTTCATTCACTGTATGGGAACTCCCACAATTAGCTATATTCAGAACTTCCGTAGAAGTGAATTAGGAGAAAGGCCACTTTCCTGATTCACATGATTTAACATCATGGTAAATCCCCTTTAAGATAGTTCCACTTTACCTATTAGGCTATGTCTACACAGCAAAGGATTAAGGTCGGATTTTCGTCTGATTTTAGTCGGATTCAGCATTTAGAATCTGCCGAAAATCTGACTGTAACCTGAGCTGTGTAGACTTCAATAGAAAATCCATGCTGTAATCTACAAATTACAGATTTTTTACTGCGGGAAACCTAAACCGCCAACCGTTCGACAGAATTTAAAACATGTTGTATATTCCACTGGACCGCCTTTGGATTCCTGCAGCCTCAATGTACTGAGCTGCTGAGAATCCGAAATCTGACTGCCATTTTTTGAGCAAAAAACATGCAAAAAAAGGTGGTACGGTCCAGCAATGTGAAAATACTGTCAGATTTTTGACGCCCTTTCACTTTGCTGTATGGACTCAGCCTTAGGGTGCCTAGAAGATATCGTGCAATCTGGATATTTACTTACATTATTTTTGGAGATAATTTCCTGAATTGAAGACTTTAATGGCACTTGTTGATGCTCCTTTAAGTCCTTTTCAACTTCTTGCATCCAATCAAACATTTCATCCAATCCATCCTGAACACTTAGTGATCGAGTCAGGGTTACCTGGAGCTTTTCATTCCAGTCACTCAGAGACTGAGATACATTATTGTATCTTCCCACTATGTCATCTGTAACAGGTAATTTAAAACAGCGTTAAATAAGTCAAAGTGATAAAAAACAGACAGCTCAAGATAGAACATTGCTGAAAAATGACTAGACCTTACTACAAAAATTGTGCCAAAGTCTACAACACAAGTGCAAATAGGTTTAACATGTACTAAGAATTCTTATATTGTCTAATGTAGAAATTATACTAACCACTGTCGACGACCACTAAAAAATTAATGTATATGGAATATAACAGGACTGAAAATCAATTACAGAAAATTATAATCCATCTCAGGAGTGGTCGTTTCAAAAAAATCACTATTTAGACTTGTAAGTCTACAAACATAGTATTGCATCAGCTTAAAACTCCACTTTGCCCATAATCATTGGGAAAATCCTAAATCAATTATTTTCTATGATGACAATAAATGGAAGTAGGAATACAATGACTTAATAGTTAACTATTTCAATGCCAATAAACTACAAACAAATAAATAAATACAGCAAATATAGATTCTTTTTAAAAGTATTTGTCAAACGTAATATTACCATATAACATAATCCCTTTTCTTGAATAAAAGGTGCAATTTTGGGCTATTAAATTGGGAAGCACAAGAGGTTTTAAAAGTGATCAAATATATCAATTAATGTTATAGCCAGCCTCTGATATAAAGACCGACTAGCTAGAAATTATTATAACATCTTTATAACCAAACTCTGAAATCACCTACTACAACAAACAGTAATGGAAAACATAATCAGAAATTTAAAAAGCTTCATTAAAATCTAATGGCTGTGAGGGATATTTGGTGAACAATTAAAGTTTTTGACCTGTATGTATTTTTCTTTCAACTATACAAAAGCCACAATGCAACTGATCAAATGTAAATTCACAATAAATGTTCATCTGAATTATGAAGAAAGACAAAATGTGATTAGTACCAAGTGGCTTTTGGATTTCATCTTTGTTTAGCAATAGTCCCACTTTAGTATCAAGAAGTCCTTCTGCTGCCTTTTTAAGTTTTTCCACGGCAACCTGGTGAATAGATACCTGTTCACAAAGCAACTGGAAAAAGGGAATAATAGATGGATAAATAACAGAACATTAATAAGAATCCATTTAATAAGCCTTTTATTAAATAGCTAATCTAGCAACATATATTATTGTTTCTTTGAGCTAAGCAATCATCTAATAATGTCTTCAACAATAGCTGAGAATTGTCATGATTTTAAGAAAGCTTAAAAGCAGCAACTATACTACTCACAAAAAGGATTATTTAGCTTTTGGTTGAAATTTCAGAATGAACATAACATTTCTTAATTTTTTTTTTAAATTAAATGAACTAAATGAGACCATCTCTTAACATTAGAATGTGCAAAAGTCACAACAGATGTTTGATCCCTGAATAGGCCAATACATTTAGGGGATCAATTTGAACTGAGATTTAAACAGGCCTCTTCATCATGCAGTTCACATTTTGACATCATGAGAAAAAGACAACACCTTACAATTGATCAACAGTACCTCGCCATTGTGAGGCTTCAAGCAGGATGCTCTCAGATGGAAGTTTCCACTGAGCTTAGAGTGTCACAGTGTGTCATCAGCAGATTCCAACAGAGAAACAGAGAGACTGGAAGAGTCACAGAAAGGCAAAGAAGTGGACGTCCTTTGGCTACATCACACACTGATGACTGCTTCATTGTACACAATGCCCTGTGGCACAGTATGATGAAGGCCCCACAACCCCAGGCACATTTAAGGGAAGTGAGAGGCACCCAAGTGTCACGTCAGACGATTTGTAACCTCTTACATCAGCGTGATTTGTGTGCTGGATGACCGGCAATTGTACCTGACCACACCACCAGGCACAGGCATCATTGTCTTGCATGGGTCAGGGAGCATTTGGACTGCATGAGGGACCAGTGGTCCTCAGTGCTGTTCAGTAATGAATATTGATTCTCACAGAATTCATGCAGAAATGATGGCCGCCAACGATGCTGGAGATGTCAAGGAAAGCACAATGCATCAGTCAGGTCAGGTACCAGTCCCATGCAAGTGTTTGTGCCTGGTGGTGTGGTCAGGTACCCTTGCTGGTGATCTAGCAAGAAAACTGTGCTGAAATAAACGGTTATAAAAGATCTGACCTGACACTTGGGTACCTCTCACCTCCCTTAGTCTGGAGTTGTGTGACAGTCATCATCCAGTTTAACAGGTATTGTTTACATTGAAGCGGTCATCAGTGTGGGATGTAGCCAAAAGACATCCACGTCTTTGCCATTCTGTGACTCCCCCAGTCTCTCTGTATCTCTGATACAACCTGCTGATGACACTCTGTAACACTCTAAGCTCAGTGGCCACTTCTGTCTGAGGATCCTGCTTAAAGCCTCCCAATGGTGAGGTACTGTTGATCAGTTGTGAAGTGTTGTCTTGGTCTCATGATGTCAAAATGTGAACAGCTTGATGAGAAGGTCTGTTTAAATCCTAATTCAAATTAATCTCCTAAATTTATTGGGTGATTCAGACATTAAACACTTGTTGTGAATTTTGCCCATTATTCTCCTTGTTAGAGATCGGGCAAGTTGTGCAAAAAGTACTTAAACATTAAACAGTTGGACATGTGCATTCTAAAGTTAAGAGATGGCCTCATTTAGTTCATTAAAAAAAAATGTCAAGAAATGTTATGCTCATCTCGAAATTTCAACCAAAAGCCAAACATCGCCAACCTTTTGTGAGTAGAGTACATAAAAAATGCATATGAAAATAAATCTGTCTGGACAGAAAACACTGGGTTTCTCAGCTCCTTAAAGATCGCTTTAAAATTAATGAATCCCCTAAAAATGTAAAACAAATGTTGGCAATTCACGTCTTTTGTGAGCAATAGAGATCAGTGGCATGTTACATAAAAAATAAAAAAAGCACTGTCTGTCAATAAAAATATTGTTTGCTTATCTCTGTGGTCTCCCCTTTCACTGGTCATGAGAACCACATAAACATTACACCCCGGCTTGCCTTTTTAGAGGCTTGCCTCCCTACCTGCAAAATGGACCAATTACATTCAAAAGTCATAGATTATACACTTTACAAATGCAATGTTCAATTAGATGTTTACAGGGTACAGATCGGGGACGAGAAGAGTTGTTTACTGGGAGAGCCAGAGGCCAGAATGGGGGCACTCCAAGAGAAGAAAGAAAGGATTTTGAATACAACTATATAAAAATACAATTCAATCTTAGACAACTCCTTTACTTTCACTCGTGTGCAGTTTTTCTTAAAAATTGCTTTAAAAAAAAGGGGGCCACGTGTATAAAAACTGTCTAGGTCTAAAACTCACTTTGTTGCCCATAGCAACCATCACAGCGCCCCTTTCATTTCAGATAGTGCTCTGAAAAATAAAAGGGGTACTCTGATTGGTTGTTATGGGCAACAAAGTAAGTTTTAGACCTAGACAGTTTTCATGCATGTGGCCCAGTGTGTGAAAACACCGACAAAAGTACCTGGTCATTGTCCTAACTCAAGATCAATTTGTTCACTAATTAGAAAATCACATAATGTGCTGTAAGGGAGCAGACTTGTTAGGAACCTTTATAACACGTGGTAGATACTACAAGCAATTATAGTAAGATGAGAATACACAAACCTTTGTTTCTTCTATTTGTCTCTGCAGGTTCCTGGTGTCTGCAGCAATGGGCTCAGACAACCTTTTCTGCACAGCAGACTCTGATTTCTGGAGACCAGCCTTTAGTCCAGAAGAGGCTTCTTTGTAATGTTCATACTTGTCTACTAAATCCTTTAGGTTATTTCCTAGTATATTACACTGAAAAGGAAATTAGCATAGTTTTATAGGATACATTATCATGAAAACTTCAAGCTACCAAAATCGTAAAAAATTGTGAAATACTGTATATACATCCTAGAAGGGTACCACATTGGTAGACCTGCCTCATTCATGCAATTCCTCTGGTGATCCCAAGAACTTTAGTCTGACACTACATGTAGATCACTAGGTCAACATACAGTGTCAAGGTAAAGTTCCTTGGGTTCACCAAAGGAAATAATTCTAACTGGCCGACCCTCTATCGAGACATGACAGATGCATTGTTGACTATTAAGTCCTTTTAATAAGTCCACTTTGAAGAGTTCATGCTGTTCTATCCAAGAGCATGACGTGCAAGAGGGAGAGAAGCTGAGATCTGTGAAATATAGGTTTATTTGATTTGGAGCCGAGTAAAAAGCCGAGAAAATACTGACTGAACTCCTTAGGCTATGTCTATACAGCAATGTTAAAATAGCGTCTAAAATCCGACAGCATTTTAACATCACCACACCGCGCTTTTTGGTGCAGATTTGCACAAACAATCATACAGTACATTGACTGTATGGGAATCTGACCAGAATCCGGTGGAAGATAGAGCATGTTTTGAAATCCACCGTGCTGTCTATAGGGCACTGGTTACAGTAAGATTTTTGGCGGATTCTAAATACTGAAAATCCGACCAAAAACCAGTGCTGTGTAGACCGAGCCTTAAAGGGGTTTTGCCTTGATGTAATGTTGACGTTGGATCCTCCAAAATGAGTATTTAAAGGGGTTTAGCCACGATGTAATGTTGACGTGGGATCCTCCAAAATGGGTATTTAATCACTTTTCTAAATATATGTGATTACAAAAAGTGCAGCCTGAGAGAGCTACAGGCTGCCTTACCTGCCCTTAGTTACTTAAAAGCTTGCACTAGATACGGCCTGACAAGAGCTGCTGGACGGGCTTGCGCAGAGAAAGCTTCTTATCTGATGAGACTGAGCTGCAGAAGTTTTCAAGGCACCGGGTAGAAATATGTTTTCTTTTGTATACAGAATACACTAGTTGTAGTGTGATTATCTGAGTAGATCCCTGCTTTATCTGATGACAGAGAACATGAAGAAGCTGCAGTGGAGAAAGCTGTTGTCTTTTGTATACAGAATCCACAAGTTGTAGTTTGATTATTTCAGTGAACACTTCACACGATCCCTTATGCAGCTCTGTGCTCTGGCTGGCAGTCTCTCTCACTCTCTCAGCTCTGTGGCTTGTTTACATTTGCTTCTTAGCAGATAAGGCACGTCCTGGCAAAACCCCTTTAATCACTTTTCTAAATATATGTGAATCCAAAAAGTGAAGCATGTGAGAGCTACAGCATTGCTCAGTCCCCCTTAGTTTCCTGAAAGTTTACATTAGACACGACCAGGACACTGACAGGAGCTGATCTGGCCCCGCTTGCGTGTTTGCACTTCTTATCTGATGACAGGGAACATTAAGGAACTTGCAAGGGGCTGGGGAGAAAGTGCAGTGTATGAGGTTGTCTGCTGTATTGAGAATCCACTGGTTGTAATGTAATTATTGGAGTTAACATTGCAGACGCTCCCTTCTTCCTCGCTCTCTGCTCACTCCCCTCTCTCTCGCCCCTGCAGCCGTTCATGATTCAGCATGCTTTGTTTATCTTCTCTCCTGAGCAGATAATAGGTAAGGAACCCACTTCGTGGCTAAAACCCCTTTAAGTAACAGTGGAAGTTCTGATGACCCTGCTGACAAGCAGTAATTGGCAGCTTTCTCTGTATCAGTGTGTGTACAAAGCAAACTGTTAATCACTGTATTGTGGGTGGGATAAGCAAGACTTTCAGTTTCACCTTAAAGATTTTCTCTGCTTTTCAGGGTAAGTTCACAAAGCATTTTTTTCGGCGATGAAAGTGTCAGACGGGGAAACAATGCTGAATGTTTGAGGCAGATTTTCTGTTTCCTATACCCATAATGGGCGGTGCCTAAAACGTCTCACAGAATTGACATGTCAATTCTTTGTTGGTGCTTACAATATGCACTGAAAATAAACAGGTAAAATCAGCTTCATCTGCTTTACAAAGCAAGCAATGGGAAGCAATTTACAGATGTTCTTAATGCTTTTTTGGAGAGAATTGGACGTAGAATCCCCCCCAAAAATCGTCTGAAAACGCAGTGTGAACGTACCCTTACTCAGAAATTTAGCATCAGATCATATAACCCTATACATCACAGAGCTCAGCTTCTCACCCTCTATCACATCTTGCTCTTATATACAGTTGTGCTCAAAAGTTTGCATACCCCGGCAGAATTTTTGCTTTCTTGGCCTTTTTTCAGAGAATTTGAATAACACAAAAACTTTTTTTCCACTCAGAGTTAGTGGTTGGGTGAAGCCATTTATTGTCAAACTACTGTGTTTTCTCTTTTTAAATCATAATGACAACCAAAAACATTCAAATGACCCTGATCAAAAGTTCACATACCCAGTTCTTAATACTGTGTATTGCCCCCTCTAACATCAATGACAACTTGAAGTCTTTTGTGGTAGTTGTGGATGAGGCTCTTTATTTTCTCAGATGGTAAATCTGCCCATTCTTCTTGGCAAAAAGCCTCCAGTTCCTGTAAACTCCTGGACTGTCTTGCATGAACTGCGTGCTTGAGATCTCCCCAAAGTGGCTCAATATTATTGATGTCAGGAGACTGATATGGCCACTCCAGAACCTTCACTTTGTTCTGCTGTAGTCAATGACAGGTCAACTTGTTCTTGTGTTTTGGATCTTTGTCATGTTGGAACGTCCAAGTACGTCCCATGCGCAGTTTCCGGGCTGATGAGTGCAAATTTGCCTCCAGTATTTGCTGATAACGGGCTGCATTCATCTTTCCTTCAACTTTGTCCAAGTTTCCTGTGCCTTTGTAGCTCACACATCCCCAAAACATCAGCGATCCACCTCCGTGCTTTACAGTAAGAATGGTGTTCCTTTCATCATAGGCCTTGTTGATACCTCTCCAAATGTAATATTTATGGTTGTGGCCAAAAAGTTAGATTTTGGTCTCTTCACTCCAAATTACCTTGTTCCAGAAGTTTTGAGGCTTGTCTCTGTGCTGTTTGGCGTATTGTAGGCGAGATACTTTGTGGCATTTGCTCAGTAGTGGCTTTCTTCTGGCGACTCGACCATGCAGCCAATTTTTATTCAAGTGCCTCCTTATTATGTCCTTGAAACAGCCGCACTGCTAGTTTTCAGAGAGTCCTGTATTTCAGCTGATGTTATTTGTGGTTTTTTCTTTTCATCCCGAACAATTTTCCTGGCAGTTGTGGCTGAATTTGTTTTGGTCTACCTGACCGTGGTTTGGTTTTTACAGAACCCCTGATTTTCCATTTGTTAATCACAGTTTGAACACTGCTGACTGACATTATCAATTCCTTGGATATCTTTTTGTGTACCTTTCCTGTTTTATACAGTTCAACTAGCTTTTCCCGTAGATCCGTTGACTATTCTTTTGCTTTCCCCATGACTCACAATCCAGAAATGTCAGTGGCTGGATGAAAGATGCAAGAGTCTGTCTGGATCCCAGAAACTCACTCAGCTTTTATGCACACACACTGATTACAAGCAAATGGGTCACAGGTGAGGATGTTACTGTACCTTTAGTAGCCATTCAAACCTATTGGGTGTAAACTTCTGTGCATGTTATCAGGATAAAATCACCAGGGTATGATCAGGGTCATTTGGATGTTTTTGGTTGTCATTATAATTTAAAAAGAGAAAACACAGTAGTTTGACAATAAATGGCTTCACCCAAACATGAGTGGAAAAAACGTTTTTGTGTTATCATTCATCTTCTCTGAAAAAAGGCCAAGAAAATAAATATTCTGCAAGGGTATCTAAACTTTTCAGCACAACTGTATTACAGAGCTCAGCTTCTCTCCCTCTATCACATCCTCCTCTAACATAGGGCAGCATAAACCCAATGACTGATTTCCCTTGAAGTAATCACTGCGCATGCTGGGTTTAATAGGTGTCTGGTACACGGGTCAAATATCAGCTCCAAATGAGTTTGTCTTTTTCTAGATCTTTGGGGCCCTGATATATTAGGCTATGTTCACGGGGCGCACAGTACGCGGGGGGCCGGCAGCCCGCCGGCACCATAGACTGTCATTACTCGGTCATGTCACTTATCTCCCTGGGCGTACAATACGATGGTATTTACGCTTGGGGAGAGGAGGTGTAATCCATAGTTCTCTATGAGAACTGTGGATTACCGTAATTTCAGCGCGCATCTCGCTTGTATTAGAAATGCGCACCGAAATTTGACCGTGTGAACATACCCTTAGGAGTATTGTGTAACAGCTTGGGCCCACCTCATTCTCCTCTAATACTCTGTTGTGCCAGTCTAACTCTGTCAACATATAATGCTACATTTTCACTACATTTACGACTCCGGCAGTGGTATGCATGGCCTATCGGTTAGAGAATGCAGACCTGCAACGATAAGCTCTTCACTGCTTCACCTTTTAGTTTTAAAAGAGGTTTTCTTAGCCAGACAATGTTTCGAGATTAAAATATAAAAAAATTAAAAAATGCCGCACTCTTACTAGTTAAAACTTACAATGGGTGCCAGCAGAATAAAGTCCTGACAAAGACCAGAAAATACAAGCGAAAAATCCACAGCACTCCTTGTTAGAATGAAGAAAATCATATCCATTATTCACCCATGTGACTTGCAACTCACATGGGTGAATAAAGGATACGTTTTTTTCTCCATTCTAACAAGGAGTGCTGTGGTTTTTCGCTTGTAGCTTAAAATATATATATAATATTTTTTTTTTTACTAAACTTTACATTTTACTAAAACTTTTATGGACACTCTTTTGACTGGATACAAGATTTTGGCACAAAACAATGACAGTACAAGATGTTTAAGCTGTAGTTCTGAGTTGACAATAGAAAGACAAATACCTTTGCATGTAAGGACTTGAAGTTGTCTGAAGCTATGTCTAATTTGCTCTGCACCATCTTACAGGTTTCCATGGTGCTAATATTATTGTTGTCTTCCACCACATCGTCTTTACTGCAGGATTTTGCAGCATCCAGCACCCTCTGTCCAGATATAGTAATAAAACGCAAGTCTCCTTTGTGAGAAATCACATCCTCTGAAAAGCTTTTCTGTCTCTGAAGCTTGGTCATGAGACCTGCACAGTCCTCAGATCCACTTTCTAAATGTTCTAGTTCATGTTTTGAGTCTTGAAGCCAATTCTCAAATTCATTGTAGTCAGCTGTAAACTTTTCTAGCTCCTCTTGAACTGTTTGGATCACCTTCATTTTGCGCTCAGAGTCACACAAAGCTGATTCATACTGAGCTTTTAATGCTTCTATATTTTTCTGGAGCTTTTCCTTCTCTTCAGGAGTAAGATGACGGCCTTGTTTCTCAAGAAGAGCTTGTGCTGATTGGGTGGCTATTATAACGGCCTGATGTTGAGACACAATTTTATCATGCTGAGCCTGAAAGTATTAAAAAACAGAGTAATTATTATTAATTGCTTAATAGGCTCTACATTTTACAAACTGTTATATCACACCAAGAATTTTAAGCAATGATGAGAGTACTGCAAAGTGTACACTAATCTGAAGTATTAGGCTAGGTCTATACAGTACAGGTTTTGGGTCGCTGAAAATCCGACTATAACCTGTGTTATGTAGCCTCAATGGAAAATAGTCTACACAGCACAGATTTTTTACTGCGGGAAACCTAAACCGCCAGCTGTTCTGCGGAATATACACTCACCGGCCACTTTATTAGGTACACCATTCTAGTAACGGGTTGGACCCCCTTTTGCCTTCAGAACTGCCTCAATTCTTCGTGATATAGATTCAACAAGGTGCTGGAAGCATTCCTCATGTTCAAGAAACCAGTCTGAGATGATTCCAGCTTTATGACATGGCGCATTATCCTGCTGAAAGTAGCCATCAGATGTTGGGTACATTGTGGTCATAAAGGGATGGACATGGTCAGCAACAATACTCAGGTAGGCTGTGGCGTTGCAACGATGCTCAATTGGTACCAAGGGGCCCAAAGAGTGCCAAGAAAATATTCCCCACACCAAGACCCCACCACCACCAGCCTGAACAGTGGATACAAGGCAGGATGAATCCATGCTTTCATGTTGTTGACGCCAAATTCTGACCCTACCATCCGAATGTCGCAGCAGAAATCGAGACTCATCAGACCAGGCAACATTTTTCCAATCTTCTACTGTCCAATTTCGATGAACTTGGGCAAATTGGAGCCTCAGTTTCCTGTTCTTAGCTGAAAGGAGTGGCACCCGGTGTGGTCTTCTGCTGCTGTAGCCCATCTGCCTCAAAGTTCGCCGTACTGTGTGTTCAGAGATGCTCTTCTGCCTACCTTGGTTGTAACGGGTGGCTATTTGAGTCACTGTTGCCTTTCTATCAGCTCGAACCAGTCTGCCCATTCTCCTTTGACCTCTGGCATCAACAAGGCATTTCCGCCCACAGGACTGCCGCTCACTGGATGTTTTTTCTTTTTCGGACCATTCTCTGTAAACCCTAGAGATGGTTGTGCGTGAAAATCCCAGGAGATCAGCAGTTTCTGAAATACTCAGACCAGCCCTTCTGGCACCAACAACCATGCCACGTTCAAAGGCACTCAAATCACCTTTCTTCCCCCATACTGATGCTCGGTTTGAACTGCAGGAGATTGTCTTGACCATGTCTACATGCCTAAATGCACTGAGTTGCCGCCATGTGATTGGCTGATTAGAAATTAAGTGTTAACGAGCAGTTGGACAGGTGTACCTAATAAAGTGGCCGGTGAGTGTAGAACATGTTGTATATTATGCCGGACCGCCGTCGGATTCCAGTGCAGCCCATGTACTGGGCCACCGGGAATCTGAAATCCGACCACTTTTTTGTGCATTATCCATGCAAAAAAAAACAGTGGTGCGGCACGGTTCAGCAATTTGAAAATGCAGTCGGATTCTGACCAGCATTTTCAAATTGCTGTGTAGACCTAACATTAGGGTTTTGCTTGATTGTGCTCCTTGGGTTCAAAATATAGGGTCAATCTCCCTGATATCTGCCGAATACCAATAACACATTGTCAGTTTTCCTCGTTTACTCCTTCGGAACATGCTCCAAACTGCTACATGGATTTACTGTTACTGATGTGGCAGTCTAAAACGAAGTAAGAGAAGAAATGAAAACACTTTGTGGCCAATCTCTGTGGCCGATCCTAAAGTAGGCTAAGGGAGTTTAGAGACATAATTCTTCGTTATTGATATCTAACAGCAAGTTTTCAACACATTTTATATGAATGTATAAGTTCTAAGATTGACAATACTGTATTCATCTTGTATGCAGAGGATAGGAGCTTCTTTGGGTCATTTACTTTCACACAATGTACCAGAAAAAATACAAGTTTGTCCCCAACTGGTGTCCAAGGGAGCCGCTTATCCTGGTACATGTAGAGAGCAGTACAGAACATGTGCATGAAGAGAGGCAAGTCTGTTTAATATAGACCTATCTGAAATTAGGTTATCTTGCCATGGGTAGATGAGTTGACACAGTTTTATCAAAATATTTGCTAAAAACTTTAGATTTTTATATATACTAGATACAACAGTAATGCAATTTAAAAAATTCATATATCCAATGCAGTGTGCAGTGTGTGTGTTTGGAAGTGTGTTACAGCCACGACAGCATGCACCTGCACAATTTGTTTCATGGTGTTTAGAGGTCCTGATCAATTCTGTTTTTTTAGCTGTGTATGCATTGGGGGTTGGCTGCCTCCATTTTGGTTGTGTACTCCACCCATCTTTCCTGGCAGGTTTTAACCAGAAGAAAGTGTAGCTGGAACCTTTTTTCGCCCTGAAAAGTTTGGAGACCTGGTTTGGGCATGAAGAAAGAAAAGCCTGTTTAGCAATAGGGTCCTATCTAAATGAGGTCACCTTGCCGTGGGTAGATGGGCTCACACAGTTTGATAAAAATGTGCAATAAGAATTTTTCATATATATATTGGGTATAACAATAATGCAATTTAAGAAATTCATTTAACGTTTGGATATTTATTGGCGTTTGAGAATGCTGCTGTATTTTTTGTGTATTTATCCTTTAAATCAGAGAGTCAGTTGATCTTACAAAATATAGGCTTGGGTTTTGGTTTGAAATAAATGTAGATTGTAAGCCCTCGCGGGCAGGGCCCTCACTCCTTCTGTGCCAGTCGTAAGTCATTCACTGTTATCATTGTACTTGTTTGACATGCAATCTCCCTTTCTGAATGTACAGCGCCCTGGCATCAATGGCGCTTTAAAATAAATAATAATAATAAAAAATAAAAGCATTATCTAAGTCTATTATCTGAAAGGACAGCTACCACATTCATGTACAAATAAGATCTGGGTTCAGTGAACCAATGTTAGAGTAATAATCTATTAACATTTTGCCATGTAGTTTTATTTGTTACCGTCTTTGGACAAATGCATTTCTGTACTGTCAGACCTCTCTAAAACATGTAGGTCTCATCCTTAACCATCTGCTTAGCGTACCTTCACTTTCTGATACTGGCTGTTTAGATCCTCTTCTTTAGTCTCTTCTTGCTCACTCCTTAAGTCTGTTTTACCATCACACACAATCAGGTTACCATTAACCTCTTGAACGCCATCTAGTATAGACTGTATTTCACTCTCTTTATGATGTGTTCCATTTTGCTTAATTTGAGATTTTCTCTCTTGGTTTCCATTCTCTGCTTCTTCATCCACATGTGAAAGCCAGTCAAGCAGGCTTTCAATTTTGTTTTTGCTTTCTTCCAGCTGTTCTACAGCAGCAGACTGAAGAGAAAAGATAATTAAGAAATGAATACAGCAAATTAAATTTAATAATAATGTCGTCTTCTTCAAATATTCTACAGTATATGGTAAGCAACATCTCCTGTATATGCATAGAACAGCTATGGAAATGAGGACACAGCAATAAAAACATTGAAATGTTTAGGCTATGTCTACACAGCACACACAAAACTTGGAATTTTTGGCCTGTTATTTTTATCTTGAAACCACTGAAAATCCAACCGTTTATCAAGCCTATAGACTTTAATCCAAAAAACGACCTGTAATCTACACAGGTCGTTTTTTTTTCTGCTCGTTTTCTGGCGCCGGCGGATTTAGGATCCATCAACGTTTTGCCGTCTGTTTCCAGTACATTCAATTGTACGGGCCGACAAAAAAACTAAAACCAACCACGGTTTTGCGAAAACAGTGATAAAACCGGGATCATGCATCGGACAAAAAGCCGTCGGCTTTCCGACGGTTTTTGTTCTATGCTGTGTTTCTGTACCCTTACTAAAATACATGACTGAATGTTAACGTATAGGTAAAGGGTTGTTCACATCACGTTTTTCAAGCATGACGAAATGTATACACTGGGAGAATATCTGACACATAGGGCCACATGTATGAAAACTGTCTAGGTCTAAAATTCACTTTGTTGCTCATAGCAACCAATCAGAGCGCCCATTTCATTTCATATAGTGCTCTGGAAAAATGAAAAGGGCACTCTGATTGGTTGCTATGGCCAGCACAGTGAATTTTAGACCTAGACAGTTTTCATACATGTGGCCCATACTTTCAACTCAAGCTTCCAAATATACTACTTTATAGGTATACAGTTACATAGGCCAGTGAATGACTATTGTTGTGAAAAAATGCATACTATGCATAGCTTTATCTGTTGTGACCCACTATACAAAAAAGTGAGGCAGACCATGTCTTTCTATACAGTGGGAAAAAAAATTATGTTTAGGAATATCGGCCAAGTGTAGGCTAAAAGAACATTTCTATGGTATTGCTAGATGCATTGGGACCTATGAGCTCGCCTGATCATACATTTGGGAACACATCTGACATTAAAAAAATGTGAGGTGAACAGACCCTAAGTTCTATATAATATGAGAAACTAATGTTGGGAACCTTTTCTGTTTCCTTTTTGATGGCTGTTGTGACCGCCTTTTCAAGTTCCTTCTTGGATTGCTCGGCTTTCTTACGAAGCAGTTCAAACTTAGCTTTCGCCTCCTTCAGTTTCTGCTCAATGGCAACTTTTTCTTCTGGGGAAAGTTTATCTCCGTGCTCTTGGAGGAATTTTTCTGTGTTTTTCACAATTTCTGCAAGTTCACTGGCGCCAGCCTGCATATCTTTCTGTAACTCCTACAAAGTTATGAGAAATAAATTAATGGTACTATTTGATGCACTAGACTATTATAGATTAAAATTTACAACATCCTTCTGATAAAAGGAGAATTTTTAAAATAATTTTCTAAATCAACAATTCCTCCTACCATAACAAAGACTGTAATGCATTGCATTGAAGAGGTATTCCCTCTACACATGATGATGGCATATTGATAGGATATGCTACCAATGTGTGACACGTACGGGTCCCGCGTCTTGGAGCCCCGGACTCTCTCCGTTTTGAAAGGAGAGGTGTTTGTAGTGCTATTTGAATATGTGACACAACTTAACTGCAATGTCCATACAGCAGTTTTCCTTAGAGATTTTTCTTTAATGTTGGCAATATATCTGTATTTTTAAACTGGTCCTGTAATGAAGAACTAAGGGACCTTAGCTGAGGATTCTGCACTGATATTGCTGCTGATATTTTGTTGTCTTTGCATTGCTTTGCTGCCATGCCAGTGTGCACCTATATAATTTTCTGTAAAATTCTTACTGGATGTGCTGATCAATCTTTGTTTTTGGAATAGCAGCCTCCATTTTTGTTGTGCACTCTGCCCATCCAAACAAATGGCCCAATAAATTGAAATTATGAGTTTGAAAAGAGCTTTATTCACAATATTGGCTCAAAAATTATACAAAATGAACAAAAAAAAGGAGGTGGGGGAGCAAAAAAGAAAATAATTATGGCTAAATCATCGACCTGTTTAGCCCAAAGGGAAAACCTGTGTAAGATTCTTCTCTTCTGGTACCACACCCCCGATCAGCTGCATAGGTGGTTCCCACAGACCTCACCTAGTTGTTGGAGATGCCGGTCTTCTGTAGGGACCCTTTCACACATTTTTTGGGATTGCCCTAGGGTGAAACCTTTTTGGGAACAGGTGAGGGATCTCTTGAGGGAGGTAGTGGAGGTAGATATCCAGTTAGATCCCTTGGTGTACTTGCTTAGTGGCCCAGTCCAGAATCTTCCTAAGGACAGGGCTAGGCTCATGTTGCATGTGCTTACAGCAGCTAGGTGCCTAATAGCGGCGAGATGGAAGCAGACGGTCCCTCCTGGTAGAGCGGATCTAATACATAAATTGGGGGAGATTCGTCGAATGGAGCGACTAACAGCTTCCCTTCATGACAGGTTGGACCATTTTGATAAAACGTGGTCTGCCTGGGATACCTACTGGGCGGTGAACCCGCCCTGAGAGGCTTAAATAAGTCAGTGCAACTACAACTATCAGCCCCCCCCCCTGCCCACCCCACCTTTTCTTTTCTCTTGTCTTTTCTATCCTTCGTCTATTAGTCTTGTCTTGTCTCAGAGGTTTATTTTGAAGTTTTCTAGCACTTCTTAGTATTACAGTCCTCTTTCAAGGATGGTATTACTATGTTTTTGTTGGACATGGACTCCTTACATCACTTTTTTGATTTGCATGTCATTTACTATGCTGTTCTGCACTACTGCTTAAGGGTGTAATCTGTTTTCTGTAGCTGTTACTTGTATGCATACAAAAAATATAATAAAAATTCTCAGTTTAAAAAAAAAAAAGAAAATAATTATAAGATTATAAAGTCCACATAGGTAAAGATTCACAATTGGTTGCTGTTTGATACTAAGCCTTGACTTCTGTTGGTGTATTCCACTGTCTTTTATGACCGTAAGGGATGTGGTTATTCTCAGTCTGTTATCCAGATTATGGAGATGAGGTGCATAATCTAAAATCTTAAGTATGAAGTATAGTAGTAAACCTTGCCTTGTAAGGCAAAGGACCACGATCCCACGTGGTCATGAATTAAGGGAATCCCACACCCTACATTACTTACAGTTGATAAAAGCTTGAGAAAAACAAAAATTCATGTATGACTTCACTGCTATCTCAAGCCAGTCACCGTAGTGGACATTTTGAGCAAAAAACTAATATGACGCTATCAAGATTCCCTTAATTTGTGACACTGTTGCATTGTGGTCCTTCACCTTACAAGTCAAGGTTTACCTCATACTCAACATCCACAAAACACCTATTCTCCCTTTCACGGAGATGTCAGTGTACTTCCCCATCTGAACTGAGGTCACCTTGTCGTGGTGGATAAGCCCTTGCAGTTTTGATATAAAATGTGCGCTAAGAATCTCAAATTTTCATGTATCTAGAAAGTAGCAGAAATGCATTTCAAAATAGTTCCAATATCTGACTGTCTCCTAGCGTTTGTACAGTACTGCTGATATTTTGGATGTCCTGATTAATTTTTGTTTTTGGGTTCTTAGAGAGTAGCAAAGAACCACTACAGCTGTAATAAAAGAAATAAAGCTGCTTCCTCAAGTTTGGGGAACAAATGTATCTTTAAATGCCAATCTGATAAAATAACATTTAATTTTTAAAAAGAACAAATATAATGACTTCCTTTAGATACAAAACAATACAATACCTCATACTCAGCCTGACAGTGCTGTAGATCAGCAGGGTTGTCCCGAACAGTCAACATGTCCTGCTGGCCAATAAGCCTGTTCTCTGTCTGAGTGAGCAGGTCACATATTTCCTGCAGTTTATCCTTGTGTTCTTGTAGTTGTATCTCAGCATCCTGCAGGAATGAAGAAAGAACAAATCTAGTCCTCTTACTAGAGAAGCACATAAAATCCCAAATCACAGTGTGCTGTAAACATGGCCATGGTGAATTATAGATGGAGCAAGGTGATTGAAGGGTAGAAGAAAGAAACATTTCATTCATCTCAAAGAATTGCAAACAGTGCAGGTGGAGATAGATTTTAAAGCCTGACCATGCACAAAAGTTCAACTGCGTTGATTATCCCTTTGGCTTTTCATCCTGGAACCTGTGTTAATAATAATGCTGAAAAATATATCAAGCAGATGTTAGTATTGAAATATGGCTGTAAAGCAAGATGTACACTTACACAGGATGCAGGAGATTTTGTTCTATTGGCTTGGCTTCAAAAGAATGTTACTGACCCCACACCTTTTAAGGCTAATAATCTGTATGGCGTTTACCTCACTTTTCTAACTGATGATTTAATTGTTTTTCGTTTATAACTATTTAACTCTGCTATAATGGAAATTATCTGCCCCTGCCGCTATGGAGTTACTCAGGGATCCGCTCCTCTTGACATCCAAGTTCTTGTCCCGACACACAGAGGAGGCTCGCCCTCCATCCACTTTCAATAGGGCACAAGTATTGGTCTGCGTGTCGGGATGGGAACCTGGAAGTGAAGAAGAGAGTATTGCCAGAGAATTTTGGAGCAGCAGCAGAAGGGGATTGAAAGGTAAGTATCGACCGTTTTCTTTTTAGCCACCACATATCTGCTTCACAGGTCACTCACAGGTAGCTGTGAGACGACCGTGCATGAGAATGAGGATGACAGCACTTGCGGCCAGCCATCTTCCCCATCCGAATATAGCAGAATGAGTGTGCTTTCAATATTCTGAACCCCATAGGGATGACAACCACAAGCCACGCTCTCCTCAATCTCATGCACGGTCAGTTTGCAGCTAGTTGCAAGCAACCTGTACAGCAGATGTTCATGGTAAAACCACTCAAAATAGACAACCCTTTCAAATGATAAATTTCTGGTGAGCATGAGGAGGACTAATTCTTATAGATAACATTTCACAGCACTCAATCCGAACAGGCAGAGCTGCTCTGTACAACATTGGGAAAGAACAGAACAGCCATTTCTATGTGTATATTAAACTATTTCTGTTCTCCATTAGATAGTACTGTGATCACAAAGCCTAGTTGTGCCTTTTCAGGGTAGAGCTAAAAGTTCCAAATAAAATTTTGGAAACAAAAGTAATAATAATAATGTCTATACACAATTGACAATAATGTGATCAGTTTAGTCTGGTACATAGTCATCATGACACATATAGAAGTTATACTTTAACAGAAAAAGGCAACCAAAATGTAAAGGACCATAACAGATCCTTCAATTCGGTTTGTTTTTTGCAATAGTGGGTGAAAATTTTCAAGTTTAAAATAGAAAAAATAGAAATAGAAAATAATTATTCAGAATTCAACCACTTAGGAATAATTCACCACTTCATTCCACAAGAGAAATATGCAACACTTAGTATACACCCAGACAGCTGGAAGGGAAAATGCTATAGATAAAAGACAGAAACACAAATATGCCTAGATACAAAAAGTAAACTCTAAACAACTATGAGCAAGCACCGCATGCACCAAGAATCAAACCTTCTGCTCATTCAGATTTTGCGCTGCCAGCAGGTGACTTTTTAAAGACTCCATATGAGAAGTGATTCTTTTTTGAGCATCCTGAAAACTCTTCTGTGTTGCATTCAGTGATCGTAACAGCTGCTTGCTTTGATTTGGTGACAGATCCTGGGCATGTTCTGATATAAAGAACTGGACATCAAATGCTGTGGTGTCTAGCTCTACCTTCTGTTCTGAAATGTCTTTGCTGAGATCCTGTAGGTGAAACCATGATAATTCATATTAAAAGCCTTATACTAAACAAGTCACACGTTACATAGTATGGCTGAAAAAACGTAGGTCCATCAAATGCATCCAAAAGGGTGAGGATAAAATACATTATTTTAATATGTTTTCATACTAAATCCTAATTGACCAGATACTTTTTTTAAACTGAATTTTTTATTACATTTTTTGTAATATACAAAAATGCTCATAGAACACAAGAAAAATGATCATTTTCAATAAAAGTGTTTACAAACTTGGTCAGTTAGTTGTACAAAAGTTAAATAACAGATAAATCAAGAACAAATCAGAATTGACTTGTATTAATAATCACTTAAATCTTAACTTGGGGGTATAGACAATAGACAAGACACAAGTGGAAGTAAATAGACAACGAGGAAAGTGTATGACCGTAAGCGTTCGCATATCTAGTAATGCATGACAGGAATCAAAGTTAAATATCTTTGAGAATCGTATACATGTCCCACATGGACCACACCGAGTAAAAATAGTCTAGCCGGTTGTTGAGGGAAGCTATGAGGTATTCCCTAGTTCTAACATCCCTAAGTCTTCTATACAGATCCAGTATATCTGGAGCTATAGTGCACTTCCAAAAATAGGAAATAAGACATCTAGCAGCAGTCAAAATGTTCAGGATCATTTTCAGTACCAGTTTATGAACCGGGGTGGGTAAAATGTTAAACAGAAAACACAGAGGATCCATAGGGACATCAATCCCAGTGATATCCGATGTCAACTCTCTTACCAAGAACCAAAATTGCCTAATTATGGGACATTCCTAGAATATGTGATAAACATTTCCCCACTGAGATCCAGACCTCCAACAGATATGCGGAATTGTTGGGTTTAGTTTGGGAAGGAAGGAAGGAAGGAGTGTGATACCATAGCATTAAGATTTTAAAGAGATACTCTTTATACAGGGAACAGGATGACGATTGAGATGCCCGTTTCTAAATCAGCTTCCAAGTTTCCGAGGTGATGGGTCTATTTAGATAACCCTCCCATTTAGTCATGTATGGATGCCTTAAGGGCTCTTCAGGGGAGGGATCTGAC
Organism: Phyllomedusa bahiana; assembly: GCA_025379985.1. Taxonomy (NCBI): domain Eukaryota; kingdom Metazoa; phylum Chordata; class Amphibia; order Anura; family Hylidae; genus Phyllomedusa; species Phyllomedusa bahiana. The sequence goes on along the minus strand of JAODAL010011685.1, from coordinate 39,588 downwards.
AGTATTGAGTAGACATCGGATATCAATCCCTTAGTTGATGTAGTATGCCTATAAAGCTGTTCAAATCTACTGAGGAAGGAAACTTTAGTGGATTTTAAGATCCTCTGGAAAGAATATGTTATTTGCACATATGAGTAATAGCATTGATTAGGCAAATGGAAGCCCGACTGCAGAGAGGAAAATGGGAGATTCTTCAACGACCTGTGATCTAAAATGACCAGATACTTTTAAGAATTTTTGTAGCATTGGTATAAAGGCCATGACTTTTTTATTTCATGGACTTCTAAAATATTTTTTGTGACAACTTAACACATTTCTTAAATAGATTATGGGTAAAGTGTACAAGTACTAATAATTCATAGTTCCTTATTCTTTAAATTTCCAAATGGACACTAAAATAAAGTGTTTAAAGGCGTTCACAGGACTTTATAACAGATGGCCTATCTAGATCGGTGAAGGCCCTTTTAATTAGCTAATCAGCAGATTGTTTGGCATGTTTTTCTTTATTTGTATTTTATTTGATCATCTTTCTCACTTATGTTAGTTATATTTCTGTTACAAAATATAAAAGTCATAGAAGACCTCTGGGGAAAGTTCACATTTTATCATGCCAAGGGGAACTAGGTCCAGTAGAGGCAGTGACACTGCCAATGCAAAATGCCCACTGAGCAGCATGTAGGCTGGGAAAGAGGCAATGAGTGGTTAATTAACAGTGTGCGGTCATAACCAGGATATTGTAACAACTTACAAAAGGTGCCCTAATTCTGTCTTATCCTCAAATTATATTCAAACATCTTAAAGGAGTAATCCATCAACAACAATGTTTTAACAGCAAAGATGTGTGAGAAGACAAGATGAGGCATGTCAGAAGATCAATTTTGTTTTCTTATAAATACACTTATCAATATTCCCTATTAGAGCAGATAAATGTTATAAAAGTGAATTTCATGTCTTGTACCCCCATTCTAATAGCCTAAGCCCACAGCAGCCAAAAACAACAGCTCATGCACTGGTGGACCTAGCCCATCTGTATATTACACAGATGGCCTTTAAATGCATGTTCAGCATGTAATCCTACAGCAACCACTGCTGGGGAAATATATTGCCAGCCAGAGGTCCTGCCAGCAAGAACAACAAAGTGCCATGGTGGTGAGACAACCCTTTTAAGTGTCAAATACATTGTGCACAACTATCATCACGCAAAGGACTCAAGGACTAATGTGAGAGAATTCAGCTCTGAGGAACAAATAAAAGGAGATGAAAGGAATAACAATACCTTTAAAGACTGCATGGTTTGCTTTACAACATCCACATCATTACTGCTCATTGAAAAGTCCAGTGTTTCATTACTGGAGGTTATCCAATCTGCCAAGACTTGTAGTCGGTTAAGTAAGTCTTGATGAGTTTCTGCTAACTTACCCTGGAACGAAAATGGGATTTTTTTCCTAAAAACAAAACATAAACTAAAGTTTATAATAAAAAGAAAACCTATTGCTTAAAGACAAACCGATATACCCTAAAGCTAAAGGAACACAAAGAGTGTTATGTGTAGAAACTTGTATCAAGTATACTTTATTCAAAAAAGGAACAGTATGATCCTAACCTATTAATTAGTAAGATAAAGAGAATAAAATGCCCTATTCAGCCATGTATGAAAGAAATTATGGTCAGATATATTAGTGACAGGTAGAAGACAAACTGTGGAATTACTAAAATTAGAAATCAGAAAAATGTTTTTATTAATTAAGGTGTGGTTCTGTTTGGAGCCTCCATTGCAGATTATATAAAAAAATATGGAATTTGCATTTCTTCTATTAAAATGACAGACACCAAAACGGAAACCCAACGGACCTCATTAAAGTCAATGGAGTCTGCTGGGAGCCATTTGTGTCTGTCATGAAACTGATCCGATGCCATCTATGGTACAGAAGCTCAGAAAAGAACATCTGACATAAAAACAAAGGGGCACAATATAAAGCAGAAGGTGCTTGGAGTAAAAAAAAAACTAAAGCAGAAGTAGCTAGGAATTCACCGCAGGTGAATTTAGACATACTGGAAGTAGGATAACCCATGGCTGGCATACTGTTATGGGGGCATGTGTAGCTTACTTAGTACTGTCTATGCATTTGGCATAGTCAACAAGGCACAGATATCAGGGCTGTGGAGTGGGTAAGCCAAAGCTCTGACTCCTCAATTTCCCTAACTCTGACTCCCTCATACATGGTGCATGTTTAAGTGATAACTATACTGTAGTAAAATGTTAACATCAGGCCTTTTATCACCTTATGATACAATAATTAAGCTATTTAGGAAGAACAGACACTCACAAGCAAAAGGGTAACAATGTTTTGAACTTTTGACTTTCAGGTTCCATACTTTACCAATCACTACAGCTTTGAACGTGACACTACAATCCTTTTATAGATAATCATCTTAGCTATCTTATACATAAATTTAAAATGAAAGTATTTAGCATCTTCTTCGTTCTGTAGAGTCTTGTCATTTAACTGCATTGTTACTGTTTTGCTCCTTAAACTCAAAATGTTAATTTTTATTATTTTGTTACAATTTGGTAAATCCACCTTTGGCTTTCAATACTGCCTGAATCCTTCTGGGCTATGGATCAGATTCAAGCACATCTTGACCAAAATCTGATCCCAGGTCTCATCTACACGTTCTCAATGTTGATGCATACTGGACTTGGGTAAGAATACAGCTTTCTCTTCAACTCTACCCACAACTTCAACTCAATTAGTTTGAGGTCTGGGGACTGTGGAGGCCAATTCAGCAACTCTTCTTCATTGTCATTGAATCATTTCTTCTCCAACCTTGATGTATGCTTCAGGTCGTTGTCCTGCTGGAACACTATGTCGTCCTTTTAATACCCATAGTACTTGAGTGTACGAAGTAACTCATCTTGTTGGATACTCACATATAGCTCAGCATTGAGATCAACATCGATCCTGGTCAAGTATCCAACATCTTTGGCTGTGAAACAACCCCATATTATCAGGCTTCCTCCACCGAACTTTACAGTTCTTTCAATTTCTCGATCCGTTAGCCTCCTTTTCCCTTGATTCTTCCAAACCCATTTGCACCCATCAGAGCCTGGTTTATTGACTTTCACCTCATCGCTCCAAGTTACCTGTTTCCAATCTTCCATTTTTCTTACTTTTTTTTGCAAACTCAAGCCAACACTTCTTATGGCGAGACTGAAGTCTAGGCTTCTTCACCTTTTTTTGGGCCATCATTCCAGACCTGTGTAATGTGTGTTGTATGGTGCTTGCATGGATGTCTATAATCTCACTCTTGCGAAGCATTAGCAACCTACACTGCCGTGTCTCTCACGTTAGAACTGATAGACCTTGTGATGAGCGACTTGTTGTCTCTGATATTTTGCCTGGACGTCCACCTCTTGGCTTTGGGATAGATGGATGGACTTTATTTTCTATTCTTCCAGGTGTCATGGCCTCACATGATGCAGTTTGGCAATTTTCTTGGCTGAAAGACCGCTATTGATGAACTGGAAGATGCTGTTTCTCTTTTCTTGTGAAATCTTCTTCATGGCTGCTTGAACCAGTGACCTTATAATTGGGAATCATCCTAATAACACATTGAGCTATTAGGGAATGTGAGAACAAGTTGTAATTTGTAGTAAACAAGAAGAAAAAGATTGTCCCACCACCGGGAGAAAAACAGTAACAATGCAGTTACAGTACATGACAAGAATCTGCAGAACTAAGCATATGCTAAATAGTTGGGGGTCAAAGCTATGTATGAGATAGCCAAGAATGATGGGAGTTTCACGTTCAAAGCTGTAGTGGAGGGTGAGATATGAAGCCTGAAAGTCAAAAGTTCAAAACATTGTTACTCTTTTGCTTGTCGACGTAAACTATATTTATTGGATACAATTTTTAGAACAGAAAAAAAATGGTAAATTTGCAAAACACTGCAGTAAGTGGGGAAAAAACAGTTTTCAACAAACACGTACTGAATAACATTTGTGGAGCCTATGAATTTGTTCTGAGAAATAGTATCGCCTCCATCAGATCCTCCTTCATTGATGACCCCAAATCTGAACTTATTATTTCCAGGCTTGAGAACAGTCTCTGCTTACTAACTTAGATTGGGGCAAAGCGGTGACCACATGGGCAACGTCTCTAACAATTTCAGGGTATGAAGGAGATCTTCTATGTTCTAGTCAGTACACCCTAGCATAGTTTTACCAGTTCTATTACTAAAAGTTGTTATACTCTGGTTGGGAACTATACTTGGCCTCCTTGATTCTCTTATTAGTCTTGTGGTTTATCTTAGTGTCTGTACCAAAGTCTAACTGCAGCTCAAGACATACACACCCTGCAACTCTCACACCCTGCTTACTTCTTCCAAAAGATGTTCCTATTGGCTGACAAGGAAGCAGAAAATACTATTGCCCAAGCTGCCTATAGTAAGTGGCCAGATTAAGAATGGAAAAGGGGAACATCTTACATGGCTTTCTGGGCAAAATCAGGCTTACTTAAAATGGCCAACTATTTCTATCCTTTGTTAAAAATAAAAAGGAATAAAAGCAATAGCAGGCTAGACCATGTGGTCTAATTTACTCTAATTTACAGGAGTAAATAAGCATCATATTAGAAAAAAATAGTACAATTACTCTTACCATTTCAGCATCAACAGCAAATGCAATCTGTTTAGCTCGATCAGAAGACATTTCACAAACTGAAGCAAAGGCCTTCATTAAGGTCTCACTTAACTCCTTGAGATGCTCTCCTGGACGGTCACCAGAAACAGAGGTTAACAATTGCTCTGCAAACTGTACATCTTTTTTCAGTGTAACAGAAAATGCAGTCAACCTTGATTCAAAGGACTGAAAGAAAGGACAAAAAACATTTATTAGAAATCTTAACTGTAACTTCTGAGAAGGAAATTAATTCAGCTATTTGATGAAAAATAAGCAAAAACTTTCATGTTGTAACGAAAAAAGAAATTCTTAAAGGGAATCTGTCACCAATTTTTTTTTTTACTTATTAAATCAAGACCCTGATTCATATTCTTTTCTTCTCAGCCGTCTTTATTTTCTGATTGTAGATTTCTCAGTTCAGTTGTCTATATATGATTGTGGGGACAGCATTCTTGCCTGCACTACTTTAACAGCAGTCAGAGAGACACTTTACAGCAGCTTCATGCATATAGGAGCCTTAAGACTGACTCAGTCCCATTGACTTCTATGGGAGAGTTTTTTAGTAATGCTCTGTGACCTGGGAAGAACTGTGCAGGGAGGGGAAGAGGGTGAGCATCTCCTATTGTGACTGGTGGATCCTGTGTTATCTATTCACATTGGTGTCTCCTTTCAGTGTAACTCTGCTTGTGCTAATAAAGAGCAGAACACTGAAAATCTCTCTCTACATAACAGGAAGTGATAGAATAGTATTAGGATTAGTGGTCAAAGTGAAAACTGCAGGACTTAAGACTTATTAAAAAATATTGAAAGTGATATGGAAAATTACAAAAAAAAATAACTAAAACTTCCTAAAAAATGTGTTTAACATAAAAACGTAAGTTAAACAATAAGTCATTTTTTGAAGATATATTCCCTTTAAGTATTCCCTTTTCTGATTCCTTTTTTCACAGTCGTATTTGGTGAATTTATTATCATTCTTTTAATAAATTGTCAATTCAAATCCATGTCAAAAAGTAAGCTGGACTTTCCCATTGTGACTGATCATTATCAAATCTCTCCGCAGAATTCGAACACAAACCCTTGGGAGATCTGTTCTGATATGTGCATTTAATGTGTTTGCCTATATATGAAACATGGCAGATGGCATTGGAATGTGGATTTACTGCCCATACACTTTCTATAGCTGTAAGCCAAATGAGTCAATTATTTCCCTAAACACATGTACTCTGGACCCAGAAAGACAGGTAAGAAAGCTGCTACTAGATACTTTCAGAGGTGGCTGGTCTCTATGGAAAACAAAAAGACCAGGTGTTTCTATTCAACATGTCTAATCCTTCTCTCTCCTTACGAGTTTGGCCAATGTTCCACTGATATGTATGGGGTTCTTTAGATCAGAGAGAGTGTTCTTCTGCAATTCAATATCACTTACAAAATGATTCCCTTTTAAAGAATTTATAGATTATGAAACATTTAATCATTTTAAGTGTAAAATAATTTGAAGGAAATTTTGGTATTTTATATTCTTGTCCACTGGACTCTTAAATACGTGGACTCTTAAATATGTAGCAAAATTTAACTCAATGGGTATACCATGGCTTTTTATGTTATCTGTTATTTAAAAACATTAAAAAAAGTTGATATAACTTCCTGTGTTGTGATATTTTGGTAAATTATATATCACATTTATCTTTGCTACATCTGTAAATAGTTGAACAAACTATAATTTACAACTCAACATTAAACCCAAAAATGCAAAGGATCAGAAAGAAAAGTGAAATTGTTAACAATACCAACCTCCAGCTGCTCAAGTTGAATCTTTAATGTTTCCAAGTTATCACCAAGGGCTGGCAGATTATTTAAATGGAGTTTCTGATCTTGAACAGCAGTCAGATGATCCCGTAATGTTTGACAGCACTGATTTAAAGTCAAGGTTACCTAAAACGATTGAATAAGTCATCTTAAAGAAAGGATTTTTAAAATTAACAACTTTAAGCACATTTAAAAGCAATGTTGTTATATACACTACCGTTCAAACGTTTAGGGTCACTTAGAAATTTCCTTATTTTTTGAAAGAAAAACACAGTTTTTTTCAATGAAGCTAACATTAAATGAATCAGAAATACACTCTATACATGGTTAATGTAGTAAATGACTATTCTAGCTGCAAACTTCTGGTTGTTAATGCAATATCTACATGTGTGTATAGAGGCCCATTTCCAACAACCATCACTCCAGTGTTCTAATGGTACATTGTGTTTGCCAACTGTGTAAGAAAGCTATTGGATATTTTTGAAAACCCTTGTGCTAGTATGATAGCACAGCTGAAAACAGTTTTGCTGATTAGAGAAGCTATAAAATTGACCTTCCTTTGAGCTAGTTAGGAATCTGGAGCATTACATTTGTTGGTTCGATTAAACTGGCAAAATGGCCAGAAAAAGAGAACTTTCATGAAACTCGAGATGAAGGCAATTCCATTCGAGAAATTGCCAAGAAACTGAAGATTTCTTACAATGGTGTGTACTACTCCCTTCAGAGGAGAGCACAAACAGGCTCTAAGCAGAATAGAAAGAGAAGTGGGAGGCCCCGCTGCACAACTGAGCAACAAGACAAGTACATCAGAGTCTCTAGTTTGAGAAATAGACACCTCACAGGTCCTCAACTGGCAGCTTCATTAAATAGTACCCGCAAAACGCCAGTATCAACGTCTATAGTGAAGAGGCGACTCCGGGATGCTGTTATTCAGGGCAGAGTGGCATAGAAAAAGCCATATCTGAGACTGTCTAACAAAAGGAAAAGATTAATATGGGCTAAAGAACATAGACATTGGACAGAGGAAGATTGGAAAAAAGTCTTATGGACAGACAAATCGAAGTTTGAGGTGTTTGGATCACACAGAAGAACATTTATGAGATGCAGAACAACTGAAAAGATACTGGAAGAGTACCTGACGCCATCTGTCAAGAATGGTGGAGGTAATGTGATGGTCTGGGGTTCCTTTGGTGCTGATAAAGTGGAAGATTTGTACACGGTGAAAGGGATTTTGAATAAGGAGGGCTATCACTCCATTTTGCAACGCCACGCCATACTCTGTGGACAGCGCTTGATTGGAGCCAATTTCATCCTGCAACAGGACAGTGAACCAAAGCACACCTCCAAATTATGCAAGAACTATTTAGGGAAGAAGCAGGCAGCTGATATTCTATCTGTAATGGAGTGACCAGCGCAGTCACCAGATCTCAACCCCATTGAGCTTTTGTGGGAGCAGCTTGAGCGTATGGTATGCAAAAAGTAACAATCAAGCCAATCCAACTTTTGAGAGGGTCTTCTGGAAGCATGGGGTGAAATTTCTCCAGATTACCTCAGCAAATTAACAGCTAGAATGCCCAAGGTCTGCAATGCTGTAATTGCTGCAAAGGGAGCTTTCTTTGACAAAAGCAAAGTTTGAAGTAGAAAATTATAATTTTAAATAAAAATCATTATTTCTAACCTTGTCAATGTCTGGACTATATGTCTATTAATTTTGCAACTCATATGATGAATAAAAGTATGAGTTTTCAGGGAAAATACAAAATTGTCTGGGTGACCCCAAACTTTTGAACGGTAGTGTATGAATATATATGCACATGGCTATGAACATGTCTGTTAGTTTAAAAAGGAGACTGCTTTTAATATTTATATACCGTAGGTAGAAAAAATACGTATTTCTAGGCAGAGCATTCCCTAACCATTTCATTTTACCACTCTCTCCTTCTTCAGCTTATCCATTTTTAGATGTATAACCCTATTTTCATAAAAGATAGCTGGACCTTCATACAAATCGAGCACTTTTAAAGGTAGATAGAGACAGATAGATAATTATTATTATAAAAGATCTGTCAGGTTTAGCCTTTCTAAACCATTTAAAAACCTCAATGTCTTTAGATAAGCAACTAGCACTTTTTGAACATTATGGTATTGTTTGTACCATAAACATGCAATGTGACATCAACCCACCTTATCAGCCACTTTGTCTGTATTTTGCTCCCCTTCAGATGCAGCGGATATTGACATATTTTGTGTGGTAGGTTTTTCATCCAATGATTTCACATCATTACATGGTTGTTCTGTAAAGCTGAACTTTCTTGCACTTCCTGGTTGCTCGGAGTTATAATCTGGAGAAAATGTTTTACATTGCTCAGAAGTTTTATTACTCATCTGGTCAGGGATGGAAGACGGTGGAATCAGCTCACTGGGAAACAGACCTTTATTCATGTTAATTATAAGCTCCTCTAGTTTGTTTGATTTTTCAGAATCTGGAGGAACATGAAAGATTTGATCAAGCTGGGAAGAGATTAATTGTGGACGATTTGGCTCTAGCACCTTCTGTTCACTAAAAGATGAAGTATTCAAAGTTTTATGATTCTGTGTCATCTCTGTAATACATGATACTGGGTCATTTTCAGTATGTTTGCCTTCTTTGTTATTATCTCCCTGGATCATTACTCCATTTTCTTCTGCTCTACTCTTTACACTATCAAGATCTAAATCTGACAAGTGCTTTGTGTGCTCATTACTTTCTCCAAGATGATTTGCTAAAAACTGGTCACCTTCTTTCTCCAAAGTCTCTTCGGCTTCATCTCTGCTTCTGACCTTTCTATGTTTTAGGTCCAATAAATGAATTTGTTTTTCAGCAGAAGCTTTTGTACTTTCATTGCTCTTGTCACTAGACAATTGTGATGGAAAGCATCCATTACCATCTAAATTCTCTTCTGTGTTGCAAGAGCTCTTGGCATCTCCCAAAACACTATCTTTGGAGTAAACAAGGTGATCAGCTGTTTGTATCATTTCTGCACAGCCTTTAAGATAAGTTGTTAAATTGTCCCTTGTTCCAGTGTTACCTGGTTCCATACGTGCATCAGAGTTTTGTATCATTTCAGACACTGCAGTCACTTTCATATCATCACTACAACTTTTACTGGTAGATGAATCAAAAATTGCACCTAGGTTATCAATATGAATGGGGCTTTTTGCTGTAAGTTGGACGGTGCTTTCTTTATGATTACATGCCTGTTTCTCTTCATCCAGGATTTCTATAATCATGCAAATTTCAGTGTTATTGGTTTCAAGTGAAGACAGACTTTTCTCTCTACAGGATGTAGAGTCTTCTGGTAAATCTGAATTAATCTTCTGAATTGTCTTATATTGTGACTCTGTATCTTCTAAAGAGTTATCATTTTTAACTTGTGCATCAGTAACATCAGAAAGAATTTTTACTTCATTAAAAGGATGATTTTCAAGCATTTTCTTAGAGCTAAGGTCGAAATGGGTCTTGGACTCAGAACCATGCTTGGAATGTATAGAAGAGCTTTCAGTCGTAGAGTGTTCCATAACCTGAGAAGCACAATGATCATTGAGTGGATGACCATCGTTTACTTGTCCACATATTTCACTATGTTCATTTTGAGAATCTGCATTTCGACATTTACCACCTGCATTCTCTTTCTCAGCCTGAATGCTCAGATTGTCTGTTGGAGATTGACTATAATCACTAAACTGTCTGAATGCAGCACTACCATCATCGGTATTATCACAGCCATTATGTAATTTAGGATAAATATCAGCACCATCAGCATTTAACAGTGCTTGAGTACTTTTATCTTTAAAGGTATTTAGTTCTGTTACTTCAGTTATACTATAACTTTCAATGTCACTATCATGGCATTCAACACCTGACTTTTCATATGCACATTTATTCTCAGTTGGCTTGAGTTGAGAAACCTCTCCGTCAAATGAAACTGGTTCTGTTAGAGAAGTCTTAGCACTGCCCAGATTGATAATATCATTTTCTGCTTGACAATGTAGAGGCCCATCAGATTTCCTCAGGACCTCAGTGTTGGATGTAATTTCTGAGTTACCAGAATGTGGATCCAAAATATTTTCCATATGAAAGTCTCTTTCATTACTATTATAGCCAAACAAAACAGCTTTGCTATCAATTTCACTGTCTTCAAAGTATCCATCTGAATATTCTTCAGTGGCTTGATAACCATCTTCGCTGTTGGTCTCATCAGTGACAAAACAGTCAATGTCAGTTTCACTAAAATTACTCTCAACATATTCATCCTCTAGTTCTTCCTCCAGGACATCTTTATCATCTGTCTTCATGTTATCGGTCACTTCCTTTTCAATTGTTTCATATTTACTACTCTCACATTCTTCCTCTACTGGACTCTGAAAAGAAGTTTTTTCCTTATATAAAGAAGTTTGGTCATCCAAACAGGAATTACTTTCAGAATCTTCTTCAATTATGGTTTCCAAGAATTGCCTTCCTTGCAATATATCAATGTTTTCAGCATCGCTATCAGTGTAATAGTAAATTTCCTCATCTGAGCTTGTATCACTTTGGGTAGGTGTTCTGTCTTCAATGATGTCATTTCCTATAGATTTCCAAGTCTTTTCAGCCTCATCAACCTCATCGTCACTTTTAAAATTTTCTTCTGATGTATCAGAGTCACTGCTGTCTTCCAAATAACCATGAGGCTCAATAGGTACATCTTGGCCCACCTTAAACAGTACATCACTGATGGTTTCATAAGGCGGGGTGGTACAACCATCACTGTCTGTTTCTTTATCCCAGTGCTCTTCAGTTGGCTCTGTTTGCAGCTGATTACAAAAGTTATCTGTTACAGGTCCAACAGGTTCTTCTGTATCACCTTTAATTGGACCTTTGTTTGAGGTGGTAACAATTTCTTCTGGACATTTATAAACTTCTTCAGTCTTATTTAAGCCTTCAGCAATATTGTATTGAATGTTAATTTCTGAAATTAAATTGTTGTCCTCATTATCTACAGCAATAACTGTGTTACTTGGTTTACCTAACTGATCATCAGCTACAGTGATATCTTTCGCGGAAAAAGATTGCATTTCTTCGTTTTCTCCGGCTGCGTGACTGTGCTGTAGCCTACAATCTATGGATATGTCATCTGCTTTTCCATTTTTGAACAACTGAAAAGTTACCTCCTCATGGTCTTGGCCATCTTTATCCACAAGCTGTTCTCTTGGGGTTTTCTGGCTCTCTGTTTCTTCATAGCTTGTGTTCAGCTGAGATGTACTCTTATACTTAGGCAAACTCATGTCTGTATTGCAACTCAGGTCAGTATTTTTCGCCTCCAAATCTTCTCCTACATTATCAGTAACTCCGTCTTCAGTTTCACATGATGTACGTACAATATGTTCAGACTCAAGCAACATGCTGGCAGCTTCATCAAGGTCCCCATCAAACAGTAAGAGTCTTTCCCCCGTATTTGCATCAATATAACTATTTATCATGAGATAGGAAATAAATAATTGCTTTGTATGATCTGGGTTGTGTGTCAGCTCTTCCTCTGATTTGTGTTCAGTGCTTTCTGTGAGTTGAGCTGTGTGAGCTTCATAAGAAGACATCCATTTTAGAGCATGTTTGCAGGTTGGTTCTAGAATATCTATGTTTGGCATTGTGTCCTGTAATTCCAAAGTGCTGAGAACCGATGCTGTATTTTTCTCTATTACTCCTGACTCAGCAGCTACATCTAATTGGACTATTGAAGATGTCTCAGGAATATATAAACCAGCAATTTTGTGTCTGTTGCTTAGGATTTTTTGTGCTAACTCAGTAGAAATCATTCCTTGTTGCAAAGATGTAGATATGGGGAATATTTCACTGGTATCCGGCTATATAAGTCCAATAAACCCTCTTTGAGCCTCTAAAACCATCAATGCACTACTGTGTGAAATTAAATTACACTGAACAGCTTCATCCACTGTTAAACATCTTCTTGTAGATGGACAAAGGATACCACCATTTTGAATTTGTTGAGTTAAAATCGCACAAACAGTTCCATGATCAAGAACACCTTGCTCTTGAGCCTGTTCCAGAGTCAGTTGGGTTCCAGTATCCAGGTCAATAATACCACCTGAAAAAAGCTGAGCCCCAAGAAGCCTGTACATGATTTCTCTTTCAAGAATTCCTTCATGTGCTGCACGTAAGACACCAATTTTCCTTCCAGATTTTAATGTGATTTTCCCCCTATCTTCTGAGTTAACTGGAATAAATCTCATTCCTGTTTTATCATCTGTCACAGTCCTCTGGAACAGGTCTGCTAATGTCATCTTTTCTGCTGTAATAGGATCAATCAAGTCTTTGGCCCTTTTTTGTCTCTCAAGGAGCTTAGTAAACATTGACGTAGAAATTATATTCCTTTGAAAGAGTTTGTTGACATTGAGCTGCTCTCCCGTTGTGGCAAGTTGAAGACAACCACAAGAAAGCAACGTGTTGATCATCTTAACTGCTACAGTCTCTGAAATTAATCCTTGATCGTAAGCTGTAATTGTAGGAAAATCACTCAGAGGGAGAGATAATATGACACTTTTAGCATGAGATATCTCTTGGAGCCGTACTTGAATTTGATCATCTATGAGATTTTGACTCTTAGCATCTTCAATGTCAAAGCATCTCTTTAACCGTGGGCAAACCAGTCCAGACACTATAAGTTGCATTTCAAGTAGAAGAATTCCTGTTTCATAATCAACAAGTCCTTCTACAATAGACTGGTAAATGGAAAGAATTCTCCCATTAGCCTCATCAATACTCCCTGATACAACTCTGTCCACCTAAAACAGGAAAAGAAAGTTAGCAAGTAGGTTGACTTGAAATACCACCTACAATGTATAAGAAGTGTGCTTTACATGCTTAAGATACTTACCACCCACAGAACAAGCTGACTGTATAAGCAGTTCAGATAAACATGATTTTTGTCAGAATCTTGACAGCAAAGGTGGCACAAGCTTTGAACTCAGCATGCATCTGTGAACTAGAATTTAGCTTTAGGACACATTGTGTGTGTTAGTGAGAAGATTGATGACAAACAGAGTAAGTATCACCTGTAAAGCAAATCATCATGCTATTTGATGCCTGTGAAGTGTTAGAAGATATGTCACAGAGAAAACCATGCTTGTCATGTTTACAGCACACTGCATAAACCACACCTGATGGAAAAAAATGCTGTTAATGAAGTCTGGATGATACCACGGATGCCAGTCCAATAGGACCAAAAGACTATGTTTTGCTAGTTTTTGTCACATGAGACCACAGAAAAGCATGACCAGAATATATTTGTGAATATTAAGCTAGCACAAGATTAGCTTGGCTCCCTAACTAAACCAATAGCATACCTAAAGATAAGGAACCTCGTTCCATTTACAAAGGAACTAACATTTCCCATTATTATTGCTTCAATCACATGCAAGAAAATCACACAAAGTTCGGAAATTGGTTGCGATAAAAGCAGATTAAATTGTTCTGCTGATGTCACCTTCTGTTCCACCAGTTTATCTACCAGGTCCTTGGCTTCTTGTTGCTGTCTTTTGTACTCTCTTGATAACAGGCTGTGGCTTTCTTGGAGCGCTTTAATTTGATTTTCTATTTCTGCTCTTTCTTCTTCAGTCATTCTGGTAATAAATAAAACAATAGACGTAGAACCACATGCTGTAGGCACCCTAGAACAGAATTATTAATACAGTCTAATACTTAGACAACGTGTACTTAGACTATACACTCCAAAAGTGTGCCACATTTATCACAATGTTCATAAATGTGGCACATATTTAGACTGTAGATTAGTTGGCTTAGTTGAGCACTAATTTTGACACATACCTCAAGAACATCTGAAGAATCCGTCCTTTTCTCACTGTGGAAACAGCTCAAACTCTCATTGTTGCTCTTATTCTTTCTCGTCTTGACTACTGTAACTCCTTGCTTATCGGTCTCCCTCTCTGTAAACTCTCCCCTCTCCAATCTGTCCTGAATGCAGCAGCCAGGCTTGTCTTTCTTTCCAGCCGCTATACTGATGCCTCTACCCTGTGTCAGTCACTGCACTGGCTGCCTATTCAGTACAGAATACAACACAAACTAATCACTCTCACCCATAAAGCTCTCCACAGCGCTGCACCCCCTACATCTCCTCCCTCATCTCTGTCTACCACCCTACCCAGGCTCTCCGCTCTGCTACTGATCTAAGATTACACACCTCACTCATCCGAACCTCCCATGCCCGTCTCCAAGATTTTGCACGTATTGCACCAGTTCTCTGGAACATGTTACCCCATGTGATCAGGCACACTCACAACCCTCACAGTTTTAAGTGCGCTCTGAAAACTCATCTTCTTAGACAAGCCTACCAAGATCCCTAAGGGCATGTTCACACGGCGTTTTTGGACGAGGTTTTCGGAGCGTTTCCTCGCCCAAAACCTCATCCAAAACGCTTCCAAAACGCCCTCAGTTCGTTTCATTGATTCCTATGTAAAACCTCGTTGTAGTTTACACACGACAAGGTTTTGCATGCTTCTCTGGAAGCAATGAAAAAGAAGTGTCCTGTCAATTCTTGAAGCGCGGTTTTGGCGCGTTGTAGGCGCGGTTTTTGGCGTGGTTTTTGTCCTGGCTATTCATTTGTATGGGTGAAAACCTCGTCCAAAACCTGATCAAAGCCTCGTCAAAAACCTCGTCTGAAGAAGCGTGTTTCAGGCAAGGTTTTGATGTGGTTTGGATGAGGTTTTGGGCGAGGAAACGCTCCGAAAACCTCGTCCGAAACCTCGTCCGAAAACGCCGTGTGAACATGCCCTAACTGTTATCCCTCCAAATTCTGTCATACATTCGTCACTTCCTGCATTTTGGCACCCACACGCCCTTATCTGTATATAGATGTATGGTTGCGATGGCAGGTTCATCCACTTTTTTATGTATACTACCCCATATTTATGTAACATGGCTGGACCATGTAAACCAAGCACTTGTCACCCTTTGTTTCACCGATACATCCTAATAGATTGTAAGCTCTTGTGAGCAGGGCCCTCACACCTCGTGTCTCATTTGTAAGTAGCTTTTTTATAATGTAATGTCTGGTTTGTCTGTGCTTATACCCTCTATATTGTAAAGTGCTGCGGAATATGGTGGCGCTATATAAATAAAGATTATTATTATTATATTATTATTATTATTAAATGCCCCTTTCCAAGAAGTTGCACCCAGATTGACGGAGTACAAAAGTGTATAAAAACCAGGGCTGTGGAGTCGGAGTCGTGGAGTCGGTGGCTATTTTGTCATAAAAGAGACCGACTCCGACTCCCAAAATATATAATTAGTTGGTCCAGTAAGTTCGATACAGTGCAAAGAGCAAGAGGAATTGGGTCCGGACAGTGCTACTGCTCCCATATCTTCAGTCTCATCACATGAGGAGTGTAATTGATGACATGGAGCAGGCAAAGCGCTGTCCCAGGGGAAAAGATTCCGCTCCTATGGCAAACAGATTTCAGCAAAATTTTTCACCTGCTTTCAAAGAAGTAGAAGAGTTCAACCATTCATCAAAACTGACTGTGGCTGAGGCAATTCCTTTATACCCTGACATTGTTAGAGAGGTTGCCCCTGTGGTCACCGCTTTGCCCCCAACCCAAGTTAGTGCAAAGAGGCTGTTCTCTAGCCTGGAAATAATGAGATCAGATGTGAGGTCATGTATGCAGGATCTGAAGGAGGCGATACTATTTCTCAGAACAAATTCAGAGACTCCACAAATGTTCCTGCAGTGTTCTGCATATTTACATGTTTTTGTGTTCTAAAGTCATATCCAATAAATATATTTTACACTGACAAGCAAAATGGTAACATTGTTTTGAACTTGTGACTTTCAGGCTCCTTATCTCACCATCCACTATAGCTTTGCACATCAGGCTACTGTAATTTTATATACAGTCATCTTAAATATCTTATACATAAATTTGACTTGCAAGTATTTAGCATCTGCTTAGTTCTGCAGATTCTTTCATGTAACTGCATTGTTACTGTTTTGCTCCTAAAAATTCAAATGTTAAATTTTATTATTTTGTTAGTATTTGGGAAATCCACCTCTTGGTTTTCAATACTGCCTGAATCCTTCTGGGCTCTAAATCAGATTCAAGCATGTCTTGCCCAAAATCTGATCCCAGGTCTCTTCTACACATTCCCAATGTTGGTGCAGACTGGACTTGGATACAAATACAGCTTTTTCTTCAACTCTCCCCACAAGTGTTCAAAAGATCAAAACATTGTTACCCTTTTGCTTGTCAGTGTCTTACCTCAATAGCTTGATTATTGTATCATAAGGTGATAAACAGCCTGATGTAACTATTTTACTACAGTAAGGTTATCACTTAAACATGCGCCATGTATGAGGGAGTCAGGAGTCGGAGTCAGGAGTCGGAGTCGGGAGCCGGAGGTTTTGGAAATTGAGGAGTCGGAGCTTTGGCTTGCCGACTCCACAGCCCTGATAAAAATTGTCTAAAATACATAAAAAATGTGTTGAAAAGCACGCACACCATTAAATCTACCTCTATGTGTTGGGCATAAATTAAATGGAATAAACTCATAGACTTACATAAAATTACAAAATCAAATTTGGGGAGCAAAATGGCTTTGCTTGTACATGGTAATGAATTAACAATGTACATTATAAATTAAATGGGTTACAATACCTGTCACCGTGCTTAGCTAAAAGCAACTGTAAAGTCTGCAAAGCTTCCGAAATCTCATCCTTCTTTGTAAGTATCTCTTCACTGGAAATCTGAAAAAAGCGGGTGTACACGTGAAGATTATATAAGCAACAACTTTGTACTAGAAATTTACATGCATATCATTATGCAACACTTTTGGTTATGTTAATACAACTTATTTTTACATTTGAAAAATGCTATGCAGGTTTCTGTAGCAGAAGGCCCAAAGATTTTTTATGTAGATCTACAGCATCAATTTGGGCATGGATTATAACCCCATTGTGTACAGTGAATGTGCAAGCAGTTACCTGACAGTTTCCTCTGTGTCACTTGGTGACACTTTTTTTAAGATTTTAAATCCATGTCAGAAAAAAATCAAGAAAATGGATTTCAGGAATGCAAAAAATAGAATTCTGTAAAAGGATGCTTCATAATTGTTCTCACTACATTCAACTTGATGTAGAAACTGAAGAAAATGTAAAATAGTAATAGAAAGTTCTAGATTGTAACTTGAGTATTAGTAAGTTGTATTCATTGTATTACTACTACAATGTCTAAATCTAAGCTCTTAGGCTATGTTCACACGGCTTAAAATGGGCCGTATTTCGGTCCGTAATTACGCGCCAAAGTGCGCAAATTACGGGCTGAAAACGGCCCATTCATTACGGTAATTCACAGTTCTCATAGAGAACTATGGATTACGTCTCCTCTCCCCGCCCGGCGAAGCCGCCGGGCGGGGAGATAATTGACATGTGAATTACTAGCCGCAAATGCGCGCCGCTAGCAATTCAAGTCTATGGGTCGGCGAAGTGCCGCCCCCTGCTCAGTCCCCCACTCCCGCCCACACGGCGTAATTGCGGGGCGTAATTATGCCCTGCAAATACACCGTGTGAACCTAGCCTTAGACTTCTGTATGTTAATAGATAGTGGATATTTTCATATCCTCACAAATTTGTTAGTTTATACAGTGCTGTGTTTTACTTGTTGAGGTTCTCAGTCACACCTTTTTTTTTTTTTTGGGGGTGAAAACATGTTTTTATCTTTCCCGCTTTCCATTTTTTTTTTATTGACATAGCCGTAAGAAGGCTTCATTTTTTGGGTGAGATTAACTGTATTTTTAATCATGATATTCAGCATGTCATATAATGTATTTGGAAACCCAAAAAATTCTGTGTGTGGTATAAATGATATGTTAACTTAGTAAGACGTGAGCAATACCAAATTCATATTATTTTCGCGATGTTTGACTATTTTTAAAAAATAAACTTTTTTTAATGTTTGCTCCACATCAGTGATTTGTCTGGCCAAAACTTTTTTTACGCTTCTATTAAATGAATCTGTGTCAGGGCCCTTTCTTTTGCAGCACAAGCTGTAGTTTTTATTGGTACCACTTCTGGGCACATTTCTGATCATTTGTTATTCAAATTTCTTAGGAAGATGAGGCTACCAATAAATTGCAATATATATTTGTTTGTGTGTGATTTTTCTTCCTCTTTACAGTCTCCACTGCTCAGGATAAATAAGCTTATGGCTTAATAGATAGATGAACAGACTTTTATGAATAAAGTGATAATTATGTTTATTTTTTGCAGTTTTTCTTTTTCATATGATAAACCATTAAAAACGGGGAGTTTTAGTTTTAATCTTTTTTTGTATATTTGGAAAACTTTAGGTTTTGTTTTGAATAGACCCCCAGCAGTCATGTGTACTGATCTGCATCCTGCAATTGTTTGGGACAGAACTGTGGTTGATATTTCTTTTAGACTAGTGTAGGCTCAATCCACAATGGATTAGAGTACAATACATACCAATGAGACTTAAAAAAAATCATCCACACGCTGCTGACTTTTTCAGTATGGAAACATGTGGTGCAGATTTTGGAATTCGCAGCTAGTCAATTTCTGTTGTGAAATATTACCCTGAACTTTCTATTAGTCACCAATCCTTATCTGGATCGGTTCTTCACCTGTTGAGGTTGCCACATGGTATGTACTTTGTTCTGTGCAAACATACAAATTTTAATAATCTGCCCATTACATGTTACCATAAAAAGTAACAATAGAATATGCATTTTTAGGACATCGATATGGGACACTATATTAGGCTCTATTATTCAGTATCGTAAAAATTATATCCAAATAAAAAGCTATCAAACTTATACCCGTAAAAAAATCTTTTGGCATAAACTCACATGGGGATGATCTTATACTGTTTTGGCTAACATGAATATGTTCAAACAGGGACAGAATGGGCAGAAACTGAAAACAATTATATGGTTGTCCCTTAAAGGCCTAGCAAATATTCGACACAAAAAAGATTTTCATCTACTATACTCATTTAATTTACTGTTTCCAAAATCACTTCTGTAGCCTGGGTCCAATGACATTTAATCCCTACATACTTAGGCCAGGGTTTAGCCATTTATAAATTCATGATGTCTTTAAAAATAGGGATTACTTGCATGGTGCTCAATAATGAGTAAAAATGTGTAAAAATCCCTGCTTTCCAGCTTACAGTAAATATTTTCAATGTGTTGATATTAATATTCTGAAAATGTTTTACAATTTTTATTCTCATAATCTCTACAACTAATTTTTGGTCTGTGAGTTTCGACAAAGCAAGGGTCTTTGGTCTTTCATTATTTTCCCTGCTTGTGGCCAATGAGTGTGGTATAGGCTTTATTTACAAATGCCCTAGTCCTTTATTTCCATTCTGCACTTTGCATGTCTAACCATTGAGTTCTGGAGCCCAGTTTGTGATATTAATGATCAACAAATTAACAAAGTGGACGTATTTGTTAATATAATTTTACCACTTTTCTGGTGTAACTGCAGTGAAAGAAACAGAGTTTGGAACAAACCATAGAATTGTTTTTTGGTTGTGCTGAAATAGTAGTTTTGGAATACAAATCAACTTTTTTACGTCACTAAAGTCACTAAAAATGCCCTACCCAACATGGCAATGTTCAGGAGCATTTATAATGGGTGGAAATACAACGCATGCTAAACTGACATATTAAACTTACACGTCACCTCACAAAGCACGAACAAGTACATCCAATCAACAATTCATTAAAATCAGTAACTCTTTATTCACAAATTCTTAAAATATCTATTCAGAAATTCTTAGAGTATATCTAAAAATCAAACCCAATGGGATACACAGGATAGTCAATAAATATATACCAGTAACTTTACAGAGAACCTGTCACATAGGGGATGCCCCCCTTGCTGAGGACAGTACAAGCTAGTGACAGACATGCTGTTCCCAGCACTGAGTCCCTTATTCTGTAAGATGCTGGAGTTTCAGAGCATTTAATGCTCAAATCTGGCAGTTTGCTACCTGTTCTGTCAGAGAAGAGTCCACTTAATCCATGAGCAGATGATGGCCCAGGCCACCCACAGCTAGCCCTGCCCATCTGCTAGTTATTCACAGGTTTCTATCTATTCAAAGTAAAAGGTTGAATCAACCTTGAGTGGGCGGCTCTAATTAATTAAGTGGACTCTTCTCTGGCAGAACTGGCTGCAAGATTTGAGCATTAAGGGCAACATGTATGAATAGGGCCATTCGCTATATTTTTAAATTGCCCGCACACCAGTATCAGGCCCATTACAGAGTGCCCGCAGCACTTTGCAATGTGCCTGATTTCGGGGGCATGCGGCAGGGGGGCACACTAGAATCATACGATAGATTATAGCTTCGCTACGGCAATTTCAGATGCATTACTGCTGAAACAGGTAAACCACTTTAGAAGTGGTTTACCTGAGCCAGAAGTGTCGTCTTAGCACTAGAATGCGCCTGGCTTATCACCCGCAGTAGAACAGGTTCATGAATTCAGGTTCATTCTGTATTATTGTAATGTGCTTTAAAATTGTCATCTTAGTGTCATATATCATAAATGTCACCCTAAATGCTCTAAAACTACAGCATCTTACAGAATAAAGGACACAGCGCTGTAAACAGCATGTCTGTCACTAGCTTGTGCTGTCCTCAGCAAGGGGGGCATAACCTGTGTGATAGGTTCTCTTTAAGTATTTACATCCCAATTATGACTTTCATCAATCTTAAATAAAGTCATCCCCATATTTATGGAATTCTAGTCAGTATCAGTAAAAAAAAAAATTATGCACTAAAGGAACATTCTTACCCAGATTTAAGCTGTTCCCTGGATTCCAGGTGATGCCCCAACACACATTTAGAAAAATAAATTAATCAGGGGGCTAATAAGGCTACAGAGACTTACAGACACTGCTATAATATTACTGACAATGCTGTGCATTTCTCTTCGTTTGTTTTTTGGATGTACTCTCAGAATATCTTAATAAATGCTTTAATGATTTGTGAATAAAGGTTTACTGTTTTTAATGAATTATTGATGGGGTATACGCCTTTGTGCTTTTGTAGATGGCATATAAATGCTGTGTAATGTAAATATTCTATTGTGTGATAGTGGGAGGTGGGAATATGAAGCTGCCTAGCCCTGTAAAGTTGCTATATAAGTCATTATATTACTGTATTACAAAGATGTAGTGGAAAGTGAGACAAGTATTAGTAAGGTATGTTCATGGCTTCAATAAGAGGACAACAAAAAGTGACAGGAATGCCATTACCAGTCTTAAAGGGAACCTGTCACCATGAAAATGTTGGCTTGTGGGATAAAATGATCTATATATTGACAATTCTAGAAAACAATTTCTGCTTATTTTTCGCTTAGGAGTCCAATGGGTGTTCCTATCAATGAGTGACAGCTTCCCCCTACGAGTCTGCATAGTGATAGCTGTCAACCACTGATAAGGACCACCCATAGGACTCTCCAGAATGCGCAGAAATGTAAACAAATAAGTAAATGATACTGCATGTTTTCCGACACCTCCTGCTCCATAATATGACCGATCAGTCCGCTTGTTCAATGTGACGTGTTATAAAAAAAAAAAAATCTATTTTGCCTATAACAACCAGTCGCTGTGTTGCTTTAATAAGAGCAGAATACAAAATACAAGCTATACTGTGATTGGTTGCTCGGAACAACATAGACCTTTTTATGATGTTTTTTATATATATATGCAAAATGAGATTTATGTACATCTCACATAATGTTTAACCTGCAAAACTGCTGTGTTCACAATCATCATGTTTATGCCGGTGGTGCATTTTTAAATGTAATGTGTTTCTAGTCTATCATCGAAAATCAGAATGATGCTTGGCCTATGAGTGTTTCTTGTCCAACAGGATACGTTATCGTAATGATGGTGTTTTCCAACTTTCTGACTTTTACTGCTGTGAGTCGTTGTGTATATTGGACTTTGAACAGCTTTACGTTCAATCCTGATGAAATTTATGAGTAAATGCAAACAACAAAAATGTTTAATAGACTAAGATGCTAATGAAAACAGATATTTTAAAAATTTGGATTCATAAAGCACAGGAGAGAAAACAATGCTTAGCACTGACTAAATTATGGATAGTTCTTTAAGTTTGGGATTTTCCAGTCTTCTGAAGTTACCAGTAAATTAGTTTGAAGTAAATTGCATTCCTTAGATGGTTCTTGAAGTTATACCATGATATGAAAATCTTTATTTGTTGATTTCTGTGGGCAATGGAAGTGTACCAATCATGACATTTAGTGCGACATGTATGATTTTTGCTGTTTAAATGCCAATTTTTATGCGCATAATATAAGTATGGAATGCACCTGATTTATGTACCTGGTCTACTGCGGGTCATAAATCAGGCTCATTGTAGCACAGAAACGACAATTCTGGCTCTGGTAAACCCCTTTTAAAGTGGTTTACCTGTTCCAGCATTAATGCGTCTGGAATTGCCATAACAAAGCTATAAACATGTAGCAATGTACAGTTCTAGTGTGCCCCACCTTCCGCATGCCTCCCGAGATCAGGTGCATTACAAAGTGTCGCGGATGCTCTGTAATGCGCCTGATACTGGTGTACGGGAGGTTTTAAACTATAGCGAACGGGACTACACTAGATGTAGGGCTGAAAAAACGCCAGACTCCTGGCGCAACCCCATTCATACATGTCGCCCAAAGTGAGGAAATCTAGTCTGATAACATGAACAATATTTAAAAAAAAATTATACTATAATTACTATAATTACTGCAAATATGTAGCACTGCATGGTGTATTTTTATTAGGATTCCATAAAGAAATGATAGTAAGAGTCATCATAATGCCACCATTAAAAAATTTACAAACCAAGACATTTATTTTAAAAACAGGATTTCAAAATTAAAAAAGGATTTTATTATCATTTGTATTTTAATGTACATTGGTTTCTATTGCCAAAGGCTCACTTCAGAGGAGAAGCAATACTACCTGTAGCTCCAACAGAAATCCACCAACTGATTTCAGGATCTTCCATAAGCAAAACTTAGTAGTTCCTTATTGTACCTTAGAGAAGGGGGGGGGGGGTAACTATAGGACCTCAAATTCTACACCTCAGTATGTCCCAGTAGTGGGTTATGTATTGTGGGCTGCAAAAGTTTTCATAACCCTTAAACTGTTCCTCATTTTTAAATGTTAGAGTCACAAACTTAACTGTAATTTATTGATATTTTATGTGATAGAGCAGCACAAAGTATCAAGTATTTGTGAAGTGTAAAGAGAATGATACATGGCTTTCCAATTTTTTGCAAATTGAAAAACTGAAAAGTGTGGCATGCATACATATTCTGCCCTCTGTACTTTGGTACCTGTAGATAAATCCAGTGTGACCAATTGTCTTTAGAAGTCAGCTAATTAGTAAATACAATACATCTGCGATTTTTTCTCAGTATAACTACAGCTGTTTTGTGAAGGTCTCAAAGGTTAGTTTGACAACATTAGTAAATAGCATCATGAAAACCAAGGAAGACACCAGACAGCTCAGGTATAAGTAGTGGCAAAATGTATTGCAGGTCTAAGTTTAAAAAAAAAAAATAAAAAATAGACAAAGCTGTGAACATCTCACCTACACTGCTCATTCCATCACCTGTAAATGGAAGAGTATAACACAACTGCTTACCTACGTGGACATGGCTGTCCACCTAACTTGACAGCCCAGACATGATGAGCACTAATTAAGAGAAGCAGCCAAGAGGCTCAGGTCCACTCTGGTGGAGCTGCAGAGATCCACAGCTCAGATGGGAGAATCTGTTCACAAGACTACTATTAGTCGTATACCCTAAAAATCTGGCCTTTATGGAAGAGTAGAAAGAAGAAAGCAAGCCATAAGAAGTCCCATTAGCATCTTGCAAAAAGTTATGTAAGGGACACAGCAAGCATGTGGAAGAAGATGTTCTGGTTCGATGTTCTGGTTAGATGACCAAAGTGTAATTTTTTTGCCTAAATGCAAAATGCTATGTGTGGAGGAGAGCCAACACTGGTAGCATGGTAGTGGAAGCATCATGCTGTGGGAATACTTTGCTTCAGCAGAGACTGGGAAGCTGGTCAGAGTTTATGGGAAGATTAATGAAGCTAAATAAAGAGCAATCCTGGAGAAAAATCTAAACATGTAGCCCAAACTACAATGGAATTGTTTACATCAAAGTATATTCATGTGTTAAAACGGCCCAGTCAAAGCTCAGACCTAAATCTCATTGACAATTTATGGCATGACTTGAAAATTGCTGCTCACAAACATTCATCAACCAGTCTGACTGAGCTCAGAAGACTTAGCACAAATTCCAGCCTCTAGATGTGCAACACTGGTAGAAACATACCTAAAGAGACTTGCAGCTGTCATTGAAGCTAAAGCTTGTCCTGCAAAGTATTGCCTTAGGGGGGGCTGAATACATATGCACCCCACACTTATTTTAGTTTTTTAATTTGCAAAAATTTAGAAAAATACAATTTCTTTACACTTCACAAATACTTGCTACTCGGTATTGTTCTATCACATAAAATGTCAACAAAATACATGTAAGTTTGTGGTTGTAATATTTAATAATGAAGATTAGTTCAAGGCGTAGGAATACTTTTGCAACCCACTGTAAGGCCTTTAAGGCTTTTTAACATTGAAATCCTTATTCACATGAAACCTATATTATGTCAGTTACCAAATTGGAGTAATCAAGTTTCTTGTTGCTTTATTTTTTCATTCCTTGTGGTACAGTTGTACATCTTCATAGAATTCTAACTGCAAAGGTAGTGAGTTTACCAAATGATTTGTAATGATTTGCTGCTGACAGTCTCCAAGTTCTTCAATGAATAGAGCTAGACAAAATGTAATATGCTAGATCTGTTTTACAGTCATTTCACTTTATATTAATTGGGTAACTTCGTGAAGTCATCTTTTAAAAATGAAGCCCATAGCAGAGCTTTCTACAACACTTGCATATTGAGCTTAAAACTGCAACATAATAATAATGGAATATATAATTTTTTAAATAATTTTAAAAATTAAGGGAAAGCCTATCTAGCAAGATAAGGTAAGGTCATTTAAAGAGGAACTTGACATTTCCAAAAATGCAACAAGTTTTAGTTAATACTTGCGTTCGTGGTGAAATAATTCTAGGGCATCTTTTTTTATAACTATGTGTTGTGCTGTTTCTCTGTGATAAATTATAGAAATGTATTACCGAATCAGTGGGTGTTACTATTCCCGTTTTTAAAAGTTGTTTTTTCCTCCTGTACATAGTTAAAGGGAATCTGTCACCAATTTTTTTTTTACTTATTAAATCAAGACCCTGATCCATATTCTTTTCCTCTCAGTCGTTTTTATTTCCTGATTGTAGATTTCTCAATTCGGCCGTCTATATGATTGTGGGAAAGACATTCTTGCTTGCACTGCTTTAACAGCAGTCAGAGAGATACTTTACAGCAGCTTCATGCACATAGGATTCTTAAGGCAGTTTCTGTCCCATAGGCTTGTATAGGAGAGTTTTCACTGTGAAGGGAGGGGAGAGGGGGAGATGTGACATCTCCTCGTGTGACTGGTGGATTCTGTGTTATCTGTACACAATGGTGTCTCCTTTCAGTTTGACCCTGCTGTTACTGATAATGAACACACTGCTGAAAAACGCTC
Organism: Phyllomedusa bahiana; assembly: GCA_025379985.1. Classification (NCBI taxonomy): domain Eukaryota; kingdom Metazoa; phylum Chordata; class Amphibia; order Anura; family Hylidae; genus Phyllomedusa; species Phyllomedusa bahiana. Next base: position 13,352 of record JAODAL010011685.1, on the reverse strand, counting down.
TAAACAGAACAAGAAGTGTCAGATGATTATTAGGCCTAGTGGCCAAAGTGAAAACTGCAGGACTTAAGAATTATTAAAAAAATACTGAAAGTGATCTGGGAAATTAAAAAAAAATAACCAAAAATTCCTAAAAAAATGTATTTAACATAAAAATGTGAGTTAAGCAATAAGTCATTTTTTGATGACACATTCCCTTTAAGACAGATTCTATCCCATAGACTAGTATAGGAGAGTTTTCACTGTGAAGGGAGGGGAGAGGGGGAGCTGTGACATCTCCTCTTGTGACTGGTGGATTCTGTGTTATCTGTACACATTGGTGTCTCCTTTCAGTTTGACCCTGCTTTTACTGATAATGAGCACACTGCTGAAAAGCTCTCTAAACAAAACAGGAAGTGTCAGAAAATGATTAGGCCTAGTGGCCAAAGTGAAAACTGCAGGACTTAAGAATTATTAAAAAAAATACTGAAAGTGATCTGGGAAATTAAAAAAAAAAAACCAAAAATTCCTAAAAAATGTGTTTAACATAAAAATGTGAGTTAAACAATAAGTCATTTTTTGATGACACATTCCCTTTAAGCAGCACTGACCGTTCAATGTCAGACTATGCAGGGACACGCCTACGATTGGTAACACCCAACTGACAGACTGGTAATGAATTTCTCAGAGCAATAACAGGGGAAACACACAACATAGAGATCTAAGTAAAGATGCTTCAGAATTATCAATTCAATGTGAACTTTAGTATTTACTTGTACAGTCATATCAGAAATAGCCATAATATTCTTTAATTTATATGACAAAAACCACTAGAACCCTTTAATTAATCAGAGAATATCGGTAAAGTATTATTTGTTGCTTTTTTTAATGAGTATGGATTATGCAGATGCTCAGTTGTATATAACCAGTGAAACATGGTGCATAGAATATGCCATACAATTTTATTGCTTAGCAAATAAAACAAATGATTATACCTTATGTATAATGAGGGAGGTTAGGAATGTTGTTAACTAAATAATATTTCCAATACCTGGTGCTTAGAAGTGGGTGTCATTTCTGCACTCCCTCCTCCTTCTTTACTTAGCATCTTAGTGACTTTAGACACCCAATTCAGTATGTCACCTGCTTTCTTTACATGCTCTCGCTTTTCCTCTTCCAATGATTTCTAACAATAGATGCATGATGTGAAACACATATAAACATTACATATGAAAAAGCAAAATATTATAACAAAATATTAAAAAATAAAATTTTGTTGGATATATTCAACTTCATCCCCATACATAAGAATATTCTAAAAAAAATACCATATCCATACAAAATAAAAAATACTATAATAAACCCTTAGGTCTATTTACCTACTGTGTTTAATAAGGTTCATAAATAGCTACCACACGCTATTTTAAAAATGTTGCTACCAATATGTTTGTATTAGCTATATACAGAATTAGATGATACCCACTAAACACAGTGAAAAAAAGAGACGACAAAAATGTATATTTTGGTGGTTTGGCACCAAACAAGTTTTTCAATGAAGTGACATGATATTTATGTATTTTAGTGGACACAAAGAACGTGTATAATATATCAACCTGTTTTTTTACTGCTATTCATTCATTGGTATGAACAGACCAAATATACATTGTGTTTACCTTTGAATAGAATACGGTAATAAAAACCCTCAATTAAATATCAACTTAAACTTGCTGCCTTTGCATTAGCTTGACCATAACAAGTCCATCAATACCATATAACTTGGCACAAATCTTTTTAAACACTTCATCAACTGTGTCTCTCTTAATTCACTTACATTTTACTTTCCTTACAACATGCAATAACATTCAGGTACACCCTTGAGCAGACTTTTGACTTTGATGGTATGCTTGTCACCTGTTTCACTTGTAGTCAACATTTAGTTGATTTTGTAATTTTTTTTTCTACTGTTCACTATCCCAGCAAACCATTTGTGGCACAATAACGACAAGCACTGACATGCCACCTACCATGATATTTGGATACAGGGTTAGTGTAACCAACTGAATATTTAGCCTTTTAAAAGAAAAGTGATGATAAATATGAAGAATATTAAGAAACACAAGCTCAGTGTCACCGTGGCTGATAATCAACAACATACATACCACAGTATGTAAAAAGAGGTAATGCAAGTAAAAACAAGATTCTCAGAAAATGTTCATTATGCACCTCCCTCGATCATCGGTTCGCTCTCTTCAGCTTGACACTCGACCGAACTTCTTCAGGATTGGAATCCAGAAACTTCCTCTTGTGGTATATTTATTAGACAGTGTAGTTGACTTTATTGTGAAGAAAAGTAAAGGCTTGGGATTCCAACATTCAGAGGCAGGGGTGCTTCCATCAAACGTAGTCCTGTGTGACAATCATAAACTGCTTTCTCTAGAGCCTCCTTGTAGGATAACTTTCTTCTAGTTTTGGGGCATGTAAGATTTTTGACATATGACTTCTCATCCTGTAGTTTGGTTGCTGTAGAAGCATCAATTATTCCTCTTTTGATTGCGTCCTCTAATGAAAGCCGTAAATGTGATCTTGGGTCTATTAATCCTCCAGTAAGATACTGATACTCTAAGCATCTGTAGCCAATTTCTTTGCTTAACATGTTTAAATTTATAGCTTCACCAGCTGATAAAATTACTTTTGTTGTGGGATGGATAACCCCAGTGTATGAAACCTCACATTGTTGAATTTGCTTAGCGCAAACTTCATCAATCAAGCCTTTACTTAAGGCATCTGCCACATTATATTTTTTCCCATTTGAAGGATCAATAATCCCTCCAGTGCTAACCTGAGCCTCAAGACATCTAAACACTGTTATTCTGTCTGCCATGTTTCTTCTCAAAGCTTTAAAACTGGAAACCCTTTCATTAGTTTCAAAAATCCAGTATCCCGCTAAAGGACTGTAAGGGTCCTTACTTGGTCTTGTTTTAGCTACTAAAATATCAGCTAGATGAACAGCTGAAATGATCCCTTCTTTAAACTTAATAATATTTGACCTGTCAATTTTACCTTGGGAAAGAGCTTCCTCTAAAATAAACTGCCTTCCTGTCTTACGATCGGTTAAGTGCATTTGTGACTTGCCCTGGGAGTCAAAAACTGTGGAACTCTCCCACTGGCACTCAGACTGTGTAAGGTCAGCATATGTTTTTTTGTCAAGGAGACCTCTTTCAAATGCCTCAAAACGAGTCATTTCTGTACCAGACCGAGTATCTACTATGCATATCTTGTGACCTCTTTCTGCTGAAAAAGCTGTAATTTTTCTTTCACCGATAGGTAAAAGGAGTGTTTTGCTATCTAAATCGAGAACACACAATTGCAGCAAATCCGAGTAATACATACTCTGCTTAGTGATGGGAAAGTGAAAACCCTTCACATTGCTAGCTGGTTCATGCAAAAATTTTAATGTTGTGTGATTTAACAAACCCTTCAGAACTGCCACTTCAGATGGGATTCGTATGCTTTTAATTGGATCAATGACTCCACCAGTGGCAATCTGAGCTTCAAGAATCCTTTTCCCTTTCTGTCTTTCAAGTAGTCTAGCCTCAATGGCCTGGAAAACAGACAGCCTTTTGCCAGAATGAATGTATCCTAAGACAGCTTTTTCAGCTTCAAGGAGTTTTTCTTTAAATTCGTGGTCAGCAAATCCACAGCTGATGGCTTCCTCAACAGAATATTTTTTGCCTGTAGAGGGATCAATGATAAAACCTGTCACTACTTGTGCTTCTAAATACTCCAACGCTAACCCTTTATCAATAATTCCCTTTTTAGCAGCTAAACCAAAAGATATTCTTTCTCTGCTTGATTCAATATATAAACCTGCTATTGCAGTAGCTTTTGACAGGTATCTGTCAAGTTCTTTCTGAACTTCTTGAACAGATGTTTGACCTAACTCAAGCTGCTCCATTGTTTTGGCATCAAGTATTTTAGCTTCTAACATGTGTTTAGCAGATACATTTTTTCTAAGACCTTGAAAGATGAACCTATCATCAATGGAAGAACTGTCACTCAGAGAAGTCTCAGAGCCTGCATAGCTTTTGTAACTGGAGGACATATAACCCATCTTCGGTAAATCTCCTCTCCTAAATCCATCCAAAACATTACGTTCTTCAAAAACCTGATCTTCATTGTTAAGCAGGAATTCTTTTTCCTGTTTTACAGTTGTAACTTCAACAGTCAAATCATACTGCTTGCTCTTCACTATCTGTAAATAGGAATATTTAAAATATTGGATGATTAGGGATTAAACCTATATATAGCTTCCAAACTCACAAAATATCTAACTCAACATAAAAATACAAATAAATGTTTTGAATAATTAGTACTGAACACCAAAAACTAAAAAGCCACAAACAATCCATGGTTTCCAACAAAGAAACGCAAAGCCGTGCATTTAAATAGAATAAATTATATATTTACATAAGCCTAACTAGGATATGTAGCAGACTTAAAAATATTCTACAACCTAAGAAATATTCAATGACATCTAAGGATAACTTGGTATAATAGCTAGGATAGTAACTGCAGGTAATGCAAGCATAGGGATTAATCACCAAGTTAAAGGAAATATGTAAAGTGTGAAGAGAATATATATACTGTATATATATATATATATATATATATATATATATATATATATATATATAGGCGTGTAAGCTAGCAAAGCATGTTATGTGCCGCTCTCTCAGCAAATGAGTGAGGAGGATATACATAAAATACCTCCAAAGGTTGATCATATTTTCCTAGCTCTTTTCCAATTTTCTCCTCTTCAATTCTTAAAGTTTGAATGGCATTCTGTAAACTTTTATCCTTAATAGTCTCTAGCTCTGACAGCTGTTTGTAAGCATTCATGTTATCAATAGATATTTGAAGCTCTGTGCTGGTCTGTGTAACATACTCTGTAAATGGCTTTCCCTTGTCTCCCACATCGAGGGACTGCTTTATCCTGGACAACTGTAATTGGAGGTCATCATAACTATCCATGTGTTTCTTTTCTACAGTTGTTGTGGAATTAAACATAGAATTGTTGGTGTCAAGATGGCCATCTAGCTTTCGTCTCAACACTGGAGAAGCTTTGGTTCTTTGATTAAGTCCATCAAAATCTTGTTGGGAACCTGGGGAGGACATGGCATAGCTGCTTCCTTTTACTTCAAATTCATTTTTCAGTAGAGGGCTTCTCATAGTATTATTTTGCTGAATTTCACTTTGTAGATATCTTAACTGGCTTATGTGGTCTTGTCTCTGCAGGTCAATTTTTTGCTTTAGACCTTCAACAGCACGTTTTTGAAGCTCCAGTTCTTCCTCTAGTTTTCGACATTTCTGAACACTTTCCAGCCCTGATTTTTTCTCCAAATTCAACTGCTCTTGACATCTCTGTAATCTCTCCTGAAGTTCTGAAAGTTCAACTTTCATCAGCTTAATCTTCTCATCCAACATTGCCCTCTCTTGTTTCAAACCTACAACTTCAAGACGCATGCTTGAATAATTATTTTCAGTACTTAAACTAGATTCCACTGACCTCTCTAATTTCTTCCTGAACTCTTCTGCTGAGTTTTTGTACTTTGCAGATTCTTCTTGATATAACATAAGCTTTTTCTGTGCCAATTGTTCATCCACAGTCTTCTTGTGAAGTTCATCTTGTGCTTTCTTTAGTTTTGCGTTCATATCTTGCAGCTGTGTCTGGTGCTGTTGTAGCTTTTGGTCTGCTAGACGCTTTTCCATAGTTAAATTGTTTAATTCAGCTTTCATATTTCGTATTTCCTTTTCAGAATTCAGTATTGTTAAGTTTTGCTTGTCATATTTCTGCTTGATTTCATTCAAGGAATTTTTAGATCTTGATAATTCTTCTTCTAACCTCTTCACCAAGTTTTGAGTTTCATACTCTCCCTTAGACTGTTTTTGTAGTTGTTCACTTGTAGCCCTCATCTGCTCCTTTGTACTTTCTAGTTGTGATTTTACCGTATCTAAATTTTTCTGCAGATTATTTCTTTCCATGGTTGTCTTCTCACATTCAGATTTAACCTTTCTCAACATCAATTCTGTCTCACCGTGTGATTTTGTAAGATCATCTAACTTGATTTTCAGAGAATTTGCCCACTGATTGCTCTTTGTTAACTCATCCTGTAGCTTTAAATTTTTTTGCTGGTCCTCCTTCTGTGACCTGGCAGTTTGGTTGAACTCATCTTGAGTTTTCTTCAGCTGCTCACGTAAACTTTCAACTTCTCCACTCCTAGATTGGGATCTCTGTTCAAACACACTCTTTTCTTGTTGCAAATTACTTATTTGAGAGTTAAGAATTTTCACGCTGCTCTCAGCTTTTGCATGTGCACGGGTAAGATCCTCAACTCGTTTTCGCAATTCATCAACATCTTGTTTCTTTCTAGTTAAATCTTCTTCCAGGAAAGATATTTTTTGAAGGCTATTTCTTTCTGACATTTCTTTCTGTCTCAGTTCTTCCTGGCATGCTTTAAACTTCTCTCTGACATCATCATAGTCAGCTTTTAGCATCTTGAGTTTATGCTCTAGGGAGACTTTATCTTGTTGCAATACCTTTAATTCTTCCTCAAAACTCGCTCGAATCTTTTTGAGATCCTTAGCCTCTTGCATCACTTCTTCAGCCTTATCCTGACTCTGATAAAGCTTTCGCTCTACATCCCTAAGTTGCAAAACATAGTTCTGTTCTAACTGATTCTTCTGCTCTACTTCAATTTTAAGCTGTTGCAGCATATTATGTGTATCTTCCAACTGATGTCTAAGTTGGCGGTTCTTCTCATCTGCAGTTGCTTTCTGTATTTGTAATGTATTTAGTTCTGCTTTATACTGTTTGATCTCATTCTCTGCTTTTTTATGAACCAGTGTAAGTTCATCGAGCTGCTGCCTAAGAGTCTCTGCTTTTTTGACATACTGTTCCACTTGGGACCCTCTTGTGTCGGATTCAAGTGTAAAATGAACCTCTTGCATAGATCGTGCAGGGATTATCATCTCCTTAGCTGAAGAAAAACTGTATAATGAATCTGAATATTGTTTTTTCGAATCATATTCCATCTTCTCCTCTACAATCTTTTTCTGAAATGTGAGGTCACTTTCAAGGTGTTTTATCTGTCTCATGAGTTCTTCCTCTATCTCGGCTTTTCGCTTGAGTTCACCCATTAGGCTGATTTTTCTCTTTTCCAGATCTTGAAGATCAATTTCTTTTCTCTTTAAGTGATCCTCCAGTTTTCTTCTTGCTGTAGTGCTTTCCTCTATTTGGGACTTAAATGCTCTAAGTTTGTCCTCAACAGCATCACGTTTAGTTTCTGCCTGTCGTGTGATCTGGCGTACATGTTCCAGCTGCTGCTCGGCTGCTGTTTTCAGTTTGACTGTTGTTTCCAGCTCTAAACGGAACTGTTGCACTTCATATTCAGCCTTTGTTTTTTGCAAAGATAATTCTTCCATTGCCTTTTGGTGTTTTTTAATTTCCATTTCAGCAGCAGCCTTAACTTTGGGCAATTCTTGCTCTAGTAGATATTTTTGTTTTTTCACTTCTTCCAGTGTGAACTCAAGCTCCTGAATTCTTTTCAAGAGCTTCTTATTTTCTTCTTCACTGGCTTTCTGCTGTTCTGCTAATTCTGGGTAAGCCAACAAGGAAGAATGCTCTGAGTACATCAGAGTCTACATTAAGATAAAAAGAAACACATTCACTTTACAGCATTTTCTTCTGTTATAAAATGCACATTGCATTAGATATTCACTGTTAGAGCTTGGGAAAGCTAATAACTACAGAAAAAAAGAAATCTATACTAACAATGAAATATATTTGATCAGTTTTGATCAGAATATTAAGAAACAATAATACCGTGTTTCCCCGTAGAAAGGGGAACCCCCCTTAGAAAGAGTAGCGGTTCTGGGGGGGTCGCCTAATGTAAGACTAACCCGAAAGTAAGACGTAGGGGGCCCCTATGGCACTGCCTGTCCCGGGAGGGAGCCCCGGGGAGGCCGGGCAGGAGGAGGGGCGCCGGGGAGGGGCAGCGAGGGGGGGGGGGCGCGGAGACGGAGCAGCGAGGAGGCGGACGGGAGAGGAGCAGGAGGAGGGCAGCGCGGCGCGGAGAGGAGCAGCGGGGAGCCAGGTAAGTTTTTTTTGCCTAAAGGGCCCTCCCTGCCTACAGGGGCCCTAACCTGCCTACGGGCGGGCCCCTATACCTGTCTAAGCTGGCCCTATACCTCCTACAGCTGGCCCTATCCCCCAAAGCCCCAAATTTTTGCTGGCCCTAAATCCCTACAGCTGGCCCCCCCCAATATACCTGTTCAGTGGCCCTATCCTGCTACAGCTGGCCTAACCTGCCTACAGGGGCCCCAAAACCTGCCTATATAAGACCCCCCAAAAAGTAAGACATACTGGGACTTTTGGGGGGTAAAAAGAATGTAAGACGCTGTATTACTATCGGGGAAACACGGTATATAAATACAAAATCAAGATTATTTTAGACTACTTTTACTAGAAGAAGCATTTAATTTTTTACATTAATTATGATGCTCTAAGTTTGTCCTCTACGACATCACATTCAGTTTTTTCTTCATGAAGTGCAGAAAATGGGTCACACAATAGTACAGTTGACGGTGAGGGTCTTGTACATTAGATCAGGACTGGTGCATGAAACGCACTGAAACAATATAAACGCACATCTTATTATTATTCACCGTGCCACATGCTGCTAGACTTCCTCAAGGTCCGCTGTTACATTCAAGTAGGAGAGTAAAATTTGGAGGATGAGCTTATCGCAGGTTTTATTTGTATTTTCATTGATGCGGTTATAGCTGAACAGCTTGCACTACATTGTAAATTTTTAATCTTAGTAAAAATATTATTGCATTAATGTATCCATGAAAACCCCCTATTGATAAAACCACTGGGCATTTTAAGGTCCTGCCAACTACACCACTTGGTGTGCTAGTTGCATTTTCCCAAGCTTGGGTGGGAGTTCACAACTAAAGTGACACTTTAGATTAAACTTAAAACATTTTAAAAAAACATACCTTAAATGATTTTCCCTTTTTTAAAAACCAACTAAAAATAAGATTCAACCTTTTGTCTTGTAGTAAAGTTCAGGAGGTTTAAGAAGCGAGACACCCAAGTCCACAGAAGGAAAATACATACTGTACAGTAAACAAAATATCTGCAGGATGTTCAAGCTATTATTTGCAGTTAAAAGGAAAAGCCCAGCTTGTGAAAAAAACTAAACATGCAAACACAAAAGCTGGGAAAAAATAACAGGGCGCCGAGTAATCTCAGGTATAGGTTAAGCTAATGCAAAGGCAGGATGTTTATAACCCTAGATATAATGACCTCATATATAAGTGAAGAAACTTGTCTTACACCTACTCCAAAAAAAGAACAAAAACACGTAATCAGTCTCCGGCAATGTTCAACTATTCCCTAGTCCATCATAAAGTTAGATGAAATTAATAGTAAAAGTAAAGCAACATATCTATTTGTGTTCTGCATTTCTTAATGGTTATAGTATAAAGGTTTGAAAATGTATTCATTAAAATGTCAGCTATAAATCTATCATGAGAAAGAATCATTCCACTTAGTTGTATGTGTACCTCATAAAATTGCCAAATATCTGATCTGGTGGTGTTCAACATTAGTTTTGCTAAAATACTGTATGTATGTAAGATAATACTCTTGCATACTGTTTATAAATTTGAACAAATCCTTTGTTAAAGATGTTTGCTTAAAACTTAGAATTGTTTGTTAACTCATTTCTATTTGTAAAACAATTAAGATTACAGTAATTTGGGATGTGGGTTTAACTTTAAACACAACTGCTACATGGCAGAAATAAACAATGCATAGTAACCCTCCACCACAAATAATGAAACAACCAACATTTATATAATGCAAAAAGATTGAATAAACACATTGGAAATGAGAAATATTTCCCTCACCAACAGTGGACAGTATAATTCTAAGTAACTTTAATAAAATGTCATATAGAGCTCTAACTTCAATCTTTACCTCCCTTTTTTTTCCAAATCTTTTTTAAAGGTTTCCCCAAAAATTTTAAACAAAACTGGCCCAAATTTTAAAGTCTTAAGGCCAGGGTAAGGGGTTTTTTTTGATCCAATACCTAAAAATAAAAAAACATAGTGAATAACAATTTGTTACAACAAAGCAACTATAGAAATGTGTTTTACTTTATAATGAAATGTTTTTTTAAAACACCCCGGGAATAACCCAGGCATGTTAAAACTTTTATTGGGGGTTTTAAATCAAGGCTTTTACGCCAATTCTAGCTCAATTTGCACCAAAAAACAAGCTTTTGGGCACATTTCCCTATGTGTTTTTGGGACAGTTTCAGCCTTCTGCGCCTCGTCTAAAAGGGGCTTTGGCCCTCGAAAAAAAGGCGTGACGTCAAAAGGAAATGGGGCGGGGGCTTAAATGCAACAAAATTTTTGGGGTTGGCAGTTTCTGCCGTGAAAGTAAGCCCAATTTAAATTTTGGGGGGTTAAAAAAATTTTAGACTAGCCCCTTTTCTAACCCGGCCCCAGTTTTATCAACACTAGATAAATTTGCGCATTGTAAACTGTTAAGTCAAATTTTTAAAACTTGTCAAAAGATTAAGCCCACTATTGGAAAATCTCCCCCTTTGGGTTTAAAAAAAGTAAAAAAATTATCTTACTCCAATCTATCATTACACCTATTATATGCAAAGAGTTCAATTAATGCACTTCTAGATCTAAAATAGAATAGAATCTAGTATAAAGGTCCTACAGAGAAGACTATGCTTTGTAAAAAATAAAAATTAATCTTGTAAAAACATCAGATGGGGCCTTTGGAAGCGTCTACGTTTCATTGGAGATTTTTGATGGGAGTCCACAAGCGCTCTGTAAGTCATCAGCTGTAATTCATAGTCCTTTAAAAAACAATGGTGTCCCATTTTTTTAGGGCAAAAAATGTAGGTTTGTATTTCTATTATATGTTAGAATTACACCTCCTCCATGTAGCCGTGTTATAGCTTCATTTTGTATGGATTGTTTTTAAACCCCCCCCATGGTTACATGGGGCCCTCGTAACTTAGGGAATACGGGTTATTTTTTTTTTTCCCCCCAAAAAGAACCCAGGGAAAAACAAATTTTCCTTCATTTTGGGTACATAAATAAGCTAAAAAGGGGCTTTGGTACTTTTGGGACGATTTCTAACGGACACTGCTGGGTAAAAAGGACAAGCAAATTTTTAAGAAAGAAGTGGAGAAGAAAATGTTTAGAAATATCCGATGTATATGTTAAATACCAAAAAACTATAACGGTGAGAACATAGTAGTAAAAAGTGGTTTTTTAAAAGGGGCCAAAAGAATACTTTTTTAAATATTTTTGACATTCTTTCCATTTTGCTTTGCTTCATCTCAATTTCAGAAATCAAATTCTTTTTGCCCAAAAAAAAAACAGGGAAAAAGAAAAAAAATATATTCTAAATGAAGGCAATTACAAAATTTATTTTTGTGACAACAATTTTATTTCTTAAACGAAGTGGATCACGCTGAAAAACTTTTTTTACGGGTGGGTTACCCCCATAAACCTTGGCTGGCCCAAACCCAGAGAAAAGGACCCAACATTCAAACAATAAAGGCCTAGGGCTTTTGGAAAACCCATTTAGTGAAATTTTTTGGTCTAGTTAAAAGCAAGAAAAAAACCCAGGAAATCCCATCAGTAAAACAAGTTTTTTTTCTAAAAACCTTTTAAATTTGCGGTCTGATGGTTGCCCTCTCCAAACCTAGTTATTTTGACATGGTACTATGACCCATTAAACACCATTTTTTAAGCGGTAATGCCCCGCATATGAAAAATGACAAACCACGACAACAAATCACTTACCCAAATTAAAGAACAGGGGTTAAAAATTTTTTTTCACAAAGTTATTTTATACAATTTTTTTAAAAAAAAAACCCTAACATAGAGGAATTCACAAAAAAAAAAAAAAAAATCAGGTTACCTTCTGTTGCCCCAAAGCTTGGAAAGGGCCTTACTATCAGGCTTCCATCTTGCAACTTACTTGTTTCTTTTTTTGCCAATCCAAAAATCAAGTGCCGAGTAAGATTCCCTTGTATATTAGAATTTGCTTTTTCCACCCAGGCCTTAACCATTGAAGAGGAAGATCAGAAAAAAAGGATATGACTTTCTCTTAGTGCAATTAGGGTTTTAAACCATAAAAGTGTTTTTATCATTTTGTGTCATAAAATGTGCCTCCTACAATGGGGAAAAAAAATAAAATGGCTGCCAGAAATAAATGATGCAAATTTTTTAAATCTGAGAGGCAATTTTCCGGGGGGGGGCCACCCCTCAGCAATCTGGTTGCCTTTTCCTTGTCCAATCAAAGTCAAGTCCCCCCCTTTTTTTGTGCACTTTAAACATTTGATCATGAGTTTTGGCTTTCGAAAATTTCACCCTCCATGATGAAACACCTCTCTTTTCCCCCATCTACTTTTGACCTCCTTTGCTGAGATACAAAACACAAATAAGGTTTTTCAAAAATACAAGTGGAACAGTCAAATCTTTAAGAAATAAAATTTTTAGAACAATCCAACAAACAAAAGAAAAGGATAACTCCAATATTACCATAAAGAATAAAAGCGGAGCATAAAAAAAAAAAACTTTTTTTAAATATTCAAATACTTCAAAAAATGCATACCTTTTAAAAGGTAGAAATAAGTCGATAATTTGTTTCTATCTGCTTGATGACATTTCTTAAAAGTTTGGGCTCGTATTTTTCACCAACTTCAGCTCCCGTGTTTCTTTGCCTAGATTTATAGTTTTAAAACTGGGGGGGGTGAAAAGCAGAAATTTAAATAACATCTGGGTTTTTAATCAATTTAATGACTTGAATCTAAATATCACTAATTTTCAGCAGCCAAAACTTTTTTTTTTTTCTATGATGTGGGTGCATGAGGCCTTTTTTATGCAACACAAATATTTTTTTTTTTAGTGCAAAAAACCCGGGGTATTATACATTACTGTTTAATTTATGCAATATTATGGTCTTTTTTGTTTTTTTAGAAATGTATGCACGTAGAAAGTTTTTTTCATACTAAATAATCACTATGTGCGACAATATGACACTTGGCGCCCAAAAACGGAGTTTTTTTAAAAATATACAAGGAGTTTAAAAAATAGCAGTATTTACGTATTATGAAAGTGTTATGGGGGCAAAATTTTTGACATAGAGGGGACCCTGCAAAGAAATTTTGGTGGAACGCCAAATTTCATGTGCATAATACGACAAGAAAGCGCCTGAAAAATAACCACTTACAGGGGCAAAAAAAAGGGGCTTCAGCGCTAGGGACTTTTTTTCT
>JAODAL010011684.1:0-98796 GCA_025379985.1 Phyllomedusa bahiana | reverse complement strand
TCTTTTCCCAGAAGCCTTTGCTTTATGCAAAAAAAATCAGTGAGGTCTGGTATGGGCAAGTAAATCTCACTGACCTATTTTATTGGTTCCTCTCCTCAAGGAGAGATTTTTCCTTTCTGGAGATAATCATAGGTAGTCCAGGAGGACATGATGCCTTCGATTAGCACTGAACCTATTGGCTAATGCTCACGAGCGCCACACCCATATGGATGACGGTGGAGTGGTCATGAGTGACATAGTGTCTTAGTGGTTAGCACCACAGATATGGAGCACTAGAGGACCCATAGATTTCTATCAAAGACACCTCGTATTGGGTGGTTGCTGGTCACCTGTTGGCTCAGTGGTTAGCCACTGGTGTCCTGTACCTATTGATTTAAATCCTTTCAAGGCAACATCTGCACAGAGTTGTCTCATGTGCCATACGCTAGGTCCTGTGTGCTTGCCATCGTGGGCCATGTTCGGTATTAGTGACTATAATCATTGGGTTTTGGTTGCCCTTCATCTTCGTCTGCAATATCTATTACATTGATGTTGCCCTTTGTATCAAGTTTCAGTGCATTCTAGAACCAAAATGGGGGCAACCCACATCAGATCAATAGAGGAGCAGGTCGAAGCCTCCGGTTGGTTCCATAGTGCAGAGTACAGTGATAACAGCCGAGGTTACCAAGCGGGAGCCGCAGGGCAGGAGATCCCAACCAAAGGTCTCAGAGGCCACAACATCATACAGAGGGCAGACACAGTTAATACAGTTTAAGGGAGGAGTCACTGTGCATTAGGCCCCAGAGCTTCCAGCTAAAAACCTACCTTATATCCTTATTTTTTGTAAGCAAGAATATCATTTATAAGATGCTTTATGAATACGACCAGTAACACAACACATGTTATTACAAATAACTCATCCTGCCAAGAAACTATCCCGGCTATTTACAATTCCGGGCAGGATATTCATCATAAAATCTCCATTAGGACAGAAAACATGATCTAATTAAACATTATCTCATATAATGAATCGTTCTGGTGCTGATTATATGATAACTAATAATTAAAGACGGCTTCTAGAGAGAGGTTACAGGAGATCACCTGTCAAATGATACATTCTGTCTGCTTAAAGTATCTCTGTCATAGCCAGAAAACCTAGTCTGGATGAGAACGAAGATTCATCTAACAAAATAGTGTATATACACCCTCTATGTACAGGAACTGAACTACTATAATACTGCCCCTTTGTACAAAATTAAAATATAACTACTATAATACTGCTCCTATGTACAGGAATATAACTACTATAATACTGCCCCCTATGTACAAGAATATAACTACTATAATACTGCCCCTATGTACAATAATATAATTACTATAATACTGCTCCCACAATGTACAAGAATATAAACTACTATAATACTGCCTTCTATGTACAGAAAATATAACTACTATAATACTGCTCCCTATGTACAATGAATATAAACTACTATAATACTGCCCCTATGTACAAGAATATAACTACTATAATACTGCTCCTATGTACAAGAATATAATACTATAATACTGCCCCCTAAGGTACAATGAAATATAAATGCTATAATACTGCTCTATGTACAGGGAATTATAATCTACTATATATTGTCCCTATGTACAAGAATATAACTACTATTAATACTGTTCCCTATGTAACAAGAATATAACTACTATAATACTGCCTCTATGTACAAGAATATAACTACTATAATACTGACCGCTATGTACAGGAATATAACTACTATAATACTGCCCCTCTATGTACAGGAATATATACTACCATAATACTGCCTCCTATGTATAAGAAAATAACTATAATACTGCCTCCTATGTACAAGGATATAACTACTATAATACTGCCTTCTATGTACAGGAATATATAACACATATAATACTTGCTCCTATGTACAGGAAACTGAATACTATAATACTGCCCCCTATGTACAAGAACTGAACTACTATAATACTGCCCCCTATGTACAATAATATAACTACTATAATACTGCCTCCAATGTACAAGAATATAACTACTATAATACTGCCCTCTATGTACAGGAATATAACTACTATAATATTGTTCCCTATGTACAAGAATATAACTACTATAATACTGTTCCCTATGTACAAGAATATAACTACTATAATACTGCCCTCTATGTACAAGAATATAACTACTATAATACTACCGCCTATGTACAGGAATATAACTACTATAATACTGCCCCTATGTACAAGAATATACTACTATATATACTGCTCCTATGTACAAGAATATAACTACTATAATACTGCTCCTTTGTACAAGAATATAACTACTATAATACTGCTCCCTATGTACAAGAATATAACTACTATAATACTGCCCCCTATGTACAAGAATATAACTACTATAATACTGCCCTTATGTACAAGAATATATCTACTATAATACTGCCCTCTATGTTCAATAATATAACTACTATAATACTGCCCCTATGTACAAGAATATAACTACTATAATACTGCCCCTATGTACAAGAATATAACTACTATAATACTGCCCTCTATGTACAGGAATATAACTACTATAATACTGCCCCCTATGTACAAGAATATAACTACTATAATACTGCTCCTATGTACAGGAATATAACTACTATAATACTGTTCCCTATGTACAATAATATAACTACTATAATACTGCCCCTATGTACAAGAATATAACTACTATAATACTGCCCCTATGTACAAGAATATAACTACTATAATGATATGGTAATAGCACAAACAAAGACGTATGCAATTGCCGATCAGATTTTTACTGAACGGCATAAGGAAAGCTGGCAAAGAACTTCTTCGGAAAATGGAGAGCTTTTATGGAAAAATACTATTCTACAACAAGATTAACAAACTAGTAGATACGTTCCAATTCACAAGTTGGTTCTTGAGAGAAGCCCAGGCAGGGAACCTAGGTAACATGCATGTTATGTCTCTCTGATGCAATCCAAGAGGAGGCGGCTTAAAAAAATCTTATAGAGTCAATGTCCCACCCCTCAGGCGTACCTGACAGTCATTTGTCATGCGAGATGTTTGCTGAACTAGCAGATCTTCTAAGATAATAATTTTCTGGCTGGTTTTCTTTTCCCTTTTTTTTTTTTTTCTTATACTTTTCTTTTAATTTTACACGGCTGTTTAAGTATGTATGTTTTGGTATTTATATGTGTATGTTTACTATACATTTGATCTATAACGTACAAGCTTGGTACTAAGGACTTACGCATTAAGGCTAATTTGATGTTACTGGTACCAGGCATTTGGATATTTAATTATTTTGTAACCGAATATATGTTAAAAACCCAATAAAATGTGTAAAAAAAAACAAACAAAAAAAAACTACTATAATACTGCTCCTTTGTACAAGAATATAACTACTATAATACTGCCTCCAATGTACAAGAATATAATTATTATAATACTGCCCTCTATGTACAAGAATAAAACTACATTAATCCTTCCCCTATGTACAAGAATATAACTACTATAATACTGCCCTTATGTACAATAATATAACTACTATAACACTGCCTCCAATGTACAAGAATATAACTACTATAATACTGCCTTCTATGTACAGGAATATAACTACTATAATACTGCTCCCTATGTACAGGAACTGAACTACTATAATACTGCCCCCTATGTACAAGAATATAACTACTATAATACTGCTCCTATGTACAAGAATATAACTACTATAATACTGCCCCCTATGTACAAGAATATAACTACTATAATACTGCTCCTATGTACAGGAATATAACTACTATAATATTGTTCCCTATGTACAAGAATATAACTACTATAATACTGTTCCCTATGTACAAGAATATAACTACTATAATACTGCCCTCTATGTACAAGAATATAACTACTATAATACTACCGCCTATGTACAGGAATATAACTACTATAATACTGCCCTCTATGTACAGGAATATAACTACTATAATACTGCCTCCTATGTACAAGAATATAACTACTATAATACTGCTCCAATGTACAAGAATATAACTACTATAATACTGCCTTCTATGTACAGGAATATAACTACTATAATACTGCTCCCTATGTACAGGAACTGAACTACTATAATACTGCCCCCTATGTACAGGAACTGAACTACTATAATACTGCCCCTATGTACAAGAATATAACTACTATAATACTGCCTCCAATGTACAAGAATATAACTACTATAATACTGCCCTCTATGTACAAGAATATAACTACTATAACATTGCCCCCTATGTACAAGAAAATAACTACTATAATACTGTTCCCTATGTACAAGAATACAACTACTATAATACTGCCTCTATGTACACGAATATAACTACTATAATACTACCGCCTATGTACAGGAATATAACTACTATAATTACTGTCCCCTATGTACAAGATTATAACTACTATAATACTGCTCCCTATGTACAAGATTATAACTACTATAATACTGCTCCCTATGTACAAGAATATAACTACTATAATACTGCCCCCTATGTACAAGAATATAACTACTATAATACTGCCCCTATGTACAAGAATATATCTACTATAATACTGCCCTCTATGTTCAATTAATATAAACTATATAATACTGCCCTATTGTACAAGATATATAACTACTATAATACTGCCTCAATTGTACAAGGAATATAATTACTATAATACTGCCCTCTATGTACAGGAATATAACTACTATAATACTGCCCCTATGTACAAGATTATAACTACTACTAATACTGCGCCTATGTACAGGATATAACTATATAATACTGTTCCCTATGTACAATAATATATCTACTTATAATACTGCCCTCTTGTACAAGAAAACCTACTATAATACTGCCCCTATGTACAAGAATATAACTACTATAATGATACTGTAATAGCACACAACAAAGACTGTATGCAATTGACGATCAGATTTTTATGAACGTCATAAGGAAAAGCTGGCAAAAGAACTTCTTCGGAAAATGGAGAGCTTTTATGGAAAAAATACTATTCTCAACAAGAGATTAAACAAACTAGTAGATACGTTCCAATTCACAAGTTGGTTCTTGAGAGAAGCCCAGGCAGGGAACACTAGGTAACATGCATGTTATGTCTCTCTGATGCAATCCAAGAGGAGGCGGCTTAAAAAAATCTTATAGAGTCAATGTCCCACCCCTCAGGCGTACCTGACAGTCATTTGTCATGCGAGATGTTTGCTGAACTAGCAGATCTTCTAATATAATAATTTTCTGGCTGGTTTCTTTTCCCTTTTTTTTTTTTTTTCTTATACTTTTCTTTTAATTTTACACGGCTGTTTAAGTATGTATGTTTTGGTATTTATATGTGTATGTTTACTATACATTTGATCCTATACGTACAAAGCTTGGTACTTAAGGACTTACAGCATTAAGGCTAATTTGATGTTACTGGTACAGCATTTTGGATATTTAATTTTTTGTACGAATATATGTTAAAAAACCAATAAAAATGTGTAAATAAACAACAAAAAAAACTACTATAATACTGCTCCTTTGTACAAGAACTATAACTACTAATAATTACTGCCTCCAATGTACAAGAATATAATTACTATAATACTGCCCTCTATGTACAGGAATATAACTACTATAATACTGCCCCTATGTACAAGAATATAACTACTATAATACTGCCCTTATGTACAAGAATATATTCTACTATAATACTGCCCTCTATGTTCAATAATATAACTACTATAATACTGCCCTATGTACAAAAAATATCACTACTATAATACTGCTCCCTATGTACAAGAATATAACTACTATAATACTGCTCCTTTGTACAAGAATATAACTTACTATATACTGTCCCTATGTACAGAATATAACTACTATAATACTGCCCCTATGTACAATAATATAACTACTATAATACTGCTCCCTATGTACAAGAATATAACTGCTATAATACTGCCCCCTATGCACAATAATATAACTACTATAATACTGCCCCCTATGTACAAGAATATAACTATGTACAAGAATATAACTACTATAATACTGCCCCCTGTGTACAATAATATAACTACTATAATACTGCCCCCTATGTACAAGAATATAACTATTATAATACTACCTCCTATGTACAAGAATATAACTACTATAATACTGCCTCCTATGTACAAGAATATAACTACTATAATACTGCCTCCTATGTACAAGAATATAACTACTATAATACTTCCCCCTATGTACAGGAATATAACTACTATAATACTGCCCCCTGTGTAAAATAAAATAACTTCTATAATACTGCCCCCTATGTACAAGAATAGAACTACTATAATACTGCCCCCTATGTACAAGAATATAACTACTATAATACTGCCCCTATGTACAAGAACATAACTACTATAATACTGCCCCTATGTACAAGAATATAACTACTATAATACTGCCTCCTATGTACAAGAATATAACTACTATAATACTGCCCCCTATGTACAAGAATATAACTACTATAATACTGCCCCCTATGTACAAGAATATAACTACTATAATACTGCTCCTATGTACAAGAAGACTGGTGTGTGTACATATAGCGCAGCCTGAAGTGTGTAACTGAAGAGCGAGTACAGATGTATCCTGTAGGGTGAACAGCTCCATGGTCCTGAACTTTGGAAAGTAGAAGCATAGAGCTGAATGCAGAGGGCTGGACATGGGGCTCTCTGGGATACTTGTGTGGGGGCCATCAGGTGTACCGATTTCCAGGGCTTCCTGAATAGCTGTACATATTGGGCACCAAAGCTGGCAAAAGAACCCTTGACCCCATTAAGAAGGAGCATTTTTGGTTCTCTTTGTAAATAAATATGGAGGGGTCTGTTAAAAATTTACAATGGAAAAAGGGCCTCTAAGTGGTTTGAGGGGGGGGGGTCCACTGGGGATTCACCGGGGGACCTGCATCATTCGGGGCCCCTTTCATTTAAAATTTCTGCCTCTTGATTGACAGAAGGTCTACTGAGATGCATCTGCCAAAGGGCCCCCAGATAGACCTGCAGCCGGTCATGAACACCAAAAATTGGATTGCACCCAAGTTGGACAACAAGGGGGCAAAATGCCCGGGAACCCAGTCTGGAAAAAAACGGGAAAAGGGATTAACAGGAGACCCACTGAGACCAAGCTTACCCACTAGATCCCTAAGACCTGCGGGGGGTCTTTGGCCACTACGTCAAATTTGTCCCTCACCCTTGAAAAACCAGGGGGCCCACATAGCCCTTTTATGGGGCCGGGGTTCAGCGAAAACTACATTAAATCTGCTTTTTCCCCCGTTTTGAGGTCCCAAGACTAAACCCTGCCCAGGGGGCCCCACATAAACCTGAAATAAGCCAACAAAAAGGGGGGGTGACCATTTATTACGGGAAATTTACAAAACCCCTTTTCATGCATTTTTCATGTATATTAGGCTACGTTAGACTACCCCATACCCCGTGGACGCAGGATCATGAAAGTTTCTTCCCCCCCGATTTTAACTAATAAATGAAAAGGGGAATATGGGGTTGCCCCCCACCCTTGCCTGAAACCCCATTTATACGTTGACCCATCCCTGCCTGCAGCCGCCTATGCGTTGACCCACCTTCCCCTGCGGCCCCCTTATGCGTTGCCCCATCCTTCCCATCCCAGCCCCCTATGGTTGACCCTTTCCCTCCCTGACCCACCTATGTGTTGACCCATCCCTGCCTGCAGGCCTATGCTTTGGGCCCCTTCCTTCCCTGAAAGCCCCTATGCGTTGACCCATGTTTGTTTGCAGCCCCTATGGTTTGCCCCAATCCTTGCCTGCACCCACCTATGCGTTGACCCTTCCCGGGGGGGCCCAGCCACCTATGGTTGCCCCTGTTTTGCCGGCAGCCGCCTATGCTTTTGACCCATCCTTGCCTGCGGCCCCCTTGGGGTTGCCCCATCCTTGCCTGCACCCCGCCTATGCGTTGACCACTTCCCTCCCACCCCCCACCAATGCGTTGACCACCCCCTGCCTGCGCCACCTATGCTTTGGGCCCCACCCCGGCCTGCAGCCCCCCTTGTGTTGACCCCATCCTGCCTGCGCGTTTATGTGTTGCCCCTCCCTTTGCCGGGCAGCCCCCTTTATGCGTTTGCCCAATTTTTGCCTGCAGCCGCCCTAGGGCGTTTTGGACCCACCCTTGCCTGAAAGCCCCCAATGTTTTTTAAAAACCAAACCCTTTTGCCTGAGCCCCTTTTGCGTTGACCATCCTTGTTGCGGGGGCCCCCCGGCCCTTTTGCGTTAAACCCGCTTCCTGCAGCCCGCCTATGCTTTGACCCACCCTTGCCTGCAGCCCCAAAATGCTTTTGGCCCCACCCTTTTCCTTGCAGCCCCCAAATGTGTTGCCCCCATCCCCTTCCCTGAACCGCCTTTGCGTTGCCCCATCCTCCCTGCAGCCCCCCTAGCATTGACCAAACCCTTGCCCGCAGCCACCTATGCGTTGACCCATCCTTGCTGCGGGCCCCCTTTTTGCTTTAAACCAAAACCCTTTGGCCCGCAGCCCCCTTTATGCTTTGGGGAACCCACCCTTTCCCCTGAAAAGGCCCGCCTATGCGTTGCCCCCAACCCTTTGCCTGCAGCCCCCCTATGGGGTTGACCCATCCTGCCTCCCAGCCCCCTTTGCTTTGGACCCCCCCTTGCCTCCCACCCGCCTATGCTTTGGGACCCACCCTTTGCTTGCGCCCCCAAGGGGCGGTTACCACCCTTTGGGCCTGCAGCCCCCTATGGTTGCCCCCCTTTTTGCCTCCCAGCCCCCTATGCGTTGACCCACCCCTTCCCTGCCCCACCTATGGGGTTGCCCATCCCCCCTTGCAGCCGCCTATGCGTTGACCCATCCCTGCCTGCAGCCTCCTATGCGTTGACCCATCAGTGCCTGCAGCCCACTATGCTTTTACCCATCCCTGCCTGCAGCCTCCTATGCGTTGACCCATCCCTTCCTGCAGCCCCCCTTATGCTTTGACCCTGTTTGCCTTGCAGGCCCCCTATCCCGTTGAACCTTTTCCCTGCCTGCAGCCGGACTATGCTTTGACCCCATGCTTCCCCAAGTCACCAATGCTTTTGACCCTTGCTTGCCTGCAGCCGGGCCTATGCTTAACCCCACCCCTTGCCTGAAACCCCGCCTATGCTTTGGGACCCATCCCTTCCCTGCACCCAATTTAGGCTTTGGGACCCATCCTTGCCTGCACCCACCTTTTGCGTTAAACCCTGCCTTCCCTGCGCCGCCTATGCTTTTGCCCAAAAACCTTCCCTGCAGGCCGCCTATGCGTTGACCCACCCCGGCTGCAGCCGATATGCTTTAAACCCCAACCCTTGCCTGCAGCCGCCTATGCTTTGGGCCCACCCTTGCCTGCAGCCCCCCTTTTGCATTGCCCAAACCCCTCCGGGCGGGCCCCCCTATGCATTGACCACCCCTGCCTGCAGCCGCCTTTTGGGTTGAAAAAACCTTGCTGCAGCACCCTATGCGTTGGAAAACCCCTGCCTGAAAGGGCCCTATGCGTTAAACCCACCCCCTGCCTGCAGCCCCCCTTTGGTTGACCCACCCCCTCCCTGCGGGCCGCCCCTTGCGATAACCCCCCCCTCCCCTGCAGCCCCCCCTATGTTTTAAACCCCACCCCCTCCCTGCAGACCCCCAAATCCCATTGGACCTACCCTTCCCTGTGGGAATTTTATGCTTTGAACATCCTTGCCCGCACCCCGGCTATGCTTTGGGACCCATCTTGCCTGCAGCCCCCTATGCGTTGCCATCCCTTTGCCTGGCCACCTATGCATAAAACCCATCCTTGCCTGCAGCCGCCTATGCGTTGACCCATCCTTGCCTGCAGCCGCCTATGCGTTGACCCATCCTTGCCTGCAGCCGCCCTATGCTTTTTGCCCCTTTCCTTTCTGAAATCCCAAAGGCCGCCTATGCGTTGACCCATCCTTGCCCGCAGCCGCATCCTCCAAATGAGGCTTTTTAGCCGAGATAATAAAACTAGAACTTGTTACAAAAGGGGGCAAGACTGACCTGGCGCTCCTAAATTAACCGGCCCCAAAAGAGCCCTCACCAGAGTCCCCCATGTATTTTTAATTTTGATGGGCTGTGGCCGCACCCCCCCCTGCCCCCTTACTTTTGCTCTTGGATTTTTAAATATTGTTACCCCAATAACTTGAAGATAACAAGGTGGGGTTTTTACTCAGTAAATTTTCACCCCCAAAGGGAGTTATATTAACAAAGTCCAGAAGAAAGAAAAAACACATGAAAATAAAATCTCAGCGGGCGAACATGAGCCGTGCGGCCGCAGTTTGAGCCATTTTGCATAAACTCATTTTTCTCGTTCTATAGAAACAGCATTGTTTGCATAATAGCAAATATGTTATTTTGAAGGAGGAGAGATAGGACTCGCTGCCTTTTCTTCTGCATTTCTGAGATTTCCCGCTTTATGTCGCTCCGTTGATAAGACGACAAGTGAAGGATATTTCCGCCTCGTGTGTTGTAGAAAAGCTCAAAGCTTCTGCTATTATTCCAAAAAGTATATTGGTTTTATGTTTCATTTATTTGTTTCGTATTTTTAAGAGCACAAACAGTCTGTGGTCAAAGTAAATGGCGACAAAATGGGAAAAAGGGAAGGGGCCATCGAAGGGCTAAGTATAAAAAAAAAACTACTATAATGCTGCCCCTATGTACAAGAATATAACTGTTAATCTGCCCCCCCTTTTCAAAAATTAACGCTTAATACTCCCCCTATATACAAGAATAAAAAAGCTATATTACTGCCCCCTATTACGAATATAACTAATAAATGCCCCCTATGTAAAGAATTAGCAATTATTACTGCCCCTTTACAAGGGAAAATGTACTATAAACTGCTCCCCTGTAAAAGAATATAATACTTAAAAACTGCCCCTATGTACAAAAAAATAAAACATAAAAACCTCCTATATACAGGGAAAAAATACATAATATGATCCTATGTATAAGAAAAAAATAGTTTTTATAAATGCCCTCTATGTACAAGAAATAACTATATAAACGTCCCATGTACAGGAAATAACTCTAAAATATGCCCCCCATGTACAAGAAAAACTACTATATACTCCCTCTATGTACAGGAATATAAATATAATACTGCCCCCTATGTACAAAATATAACTACTAAAATACTGTCCCCCCAGACAGGAAATAACTACTATAAACTGTCCATATTACAGGAAAAATTAACTACTTAAATACTCCCCCCATGTAAAGAATATAACTATATAATATGCCCCTATGTAAAGAATATAATATATAATACTGCCCCCTATGTACAGGAATATAATACTATAAAAATGATCCTATGTCAGGAAAAAATACTATAATACTGATCTATGTAAAGAAAATTACTATAATACTGCCCTATGTACAAAGAATAAAATACTATAATAGCCCCCCAAGTACAAGAATATAAAATACTTAATATGCCCCCTATGTACAAGAATATAATATATAATACTTCCCTTATGTACAAGAATATAACATAAAATACAGCCTCTTGTACAAGAATTTTAAAAACAAATACTGCCCCTTGTACAAAATATAAAATACTATAAATTTTCTCCCTTTTAAGAATATAACTACTATAATACTCCTATTACAAGAATATAACTTATATAATGCTCCTAGTAAAAGAAATAATACTATAATACTGCTCCCTATGTACAAGAAATTTAACTACATCATACTGCTCCTATGTACAAGAAAATCTACATTTTTACTGCTCCCCCTTTTACAAGAATATAAAATATATAATTTTCTGCTCCTAGTACAAGAATATAACTCTAAATACTGCCCCCTATGTAAAGAATATAAAATACTATAATATTCTTTGTACAAGAATATAACTACTTTAATACTGCCCCCATGTACAAGAATATAACTAAATATAAAATGCCCCCATTACAAGAATATAATACTATAATATGCTCCTATGTACAAAAATAAAATACTATAATATGCTCCCATGTAAAGAAAATAACCACTTGGGCCTGCCATCCCAGGGGTCCAATGCCCCAAGCCCCTGAGTCTTCCCCTGCTTTCCTGGGACATGCGTCCTTTCGCTTACTGACAGTCGTATGCGTTGGCTCTTGAGCCCCCTTAGTCGGTCAGGGATTTGTACAGGGGAAAAGGAAAACCCCTATAAACATATATGAAGATACTTTTTGGTGCCTTCTCACTTTAAGAACCTACAAAGTCCATGGAAATGAATGTTTCTTTGCATCTAGCAGGACCTTTCCATTGAAAGCTGCTCTGCGTGAATCGCGTCGCCTCATAATCTCACATCCTGTTCTGCAGAGTCCCAGCCACCCAGAAGCAGATGTGTAATTAATAATTTGTGCCTAGACCGGCAAGTAAACCTGTGTAATTATTACTGATCTTTGCAGAAGATAAAACAGCGTGTGACCCACAAGCCGCATCGTGTCTGGATTTTCCCCTAATAAATTTACAAAGTTAAAAACGGGGTAACATGGAAGATTATCATCACCCGGCGAAGAGGTCGACCGAGCGGGTGGGGCGTCTTCAGAAGCTTTATGAAGTCATTAAATTGCCCCCCCCCCAAAAAAAAAGGGTTTTTGGGAAAAACAAATTTCCCTGCAAAAATTTTTTTTTTTTAAATTTTCGACAGTTTTTTTTTATTTCAGCAGTCCCAGGCAATCAAAAAAGTAGTAAAAATCTTATCCTTTTGTAGCTGTAATTATTAAGAGGTAAACCTTCTGAATGGCCGGACAAACTAACCTCGCTTTACTGCAGCTTATTGGTATGGGGTCTTCTTACAAATTGTAGGTAATGACAGAATGATCGCTATATTGTTCTCTGGACAGGGATAAATTACACTGGACTAGAAGGGCAATAAAAGGAAGGGGAAAGGAGGACACTGCCGCTGATCCAGACACCTCCCTCAGGCCCGATCCCGACACCTCCCTCAGGCCCGATCCCGACACCTCCCTCAGGCCCGATCCCGACACCTCCCTCAGGCCCGATCCCGACACCTCCCTCAGGCCACCCGAAACCCCCCCTAGGCCCCTGCTGATCCCGCCCCCCCTCAGGGGCCCGTTGCTGACCCTGGGCCCCCCCTCAGGCCCCATTCCCACCCCTCCCCCAGGCCCTCCCACACCTCCCTCAGGGCCCCCTCCCGAACCCCCCCCAGGCCGATCCCCCACCTCCTCAGGCCCGGGTCCCGCACCTCCCTCGGCCGTCCGACCCCCTCAGGGGGCCCCTCCCGACACCTCCCTCAGGCCCTGCCGCTGATCCCTACACCTCCCTCAGGCCCGATCCCGACACCTCCCTCAGGTCCTGCCGGTAACCCAAAGGCCTGGAAGAGAACCATCAGGCTTATTCTCATTGCCGCTATCAGAGCTCACAGAGGAGGAAGTCAAAGAGGACCACAAAGACAGGTACATAGGAGAAATTTTAAAAAGAGAGAAAAAAAACCCCCACACACCGCCGCTGCCGCCGCCCCCCCCCCCCCCCAACATGTCAGTCGCCTATTACTTGTTGATATGTTACACTTTTCTATGGTAGTTTCCCTTTAAGGGGCCCTTAAACCCTAGGATACGAGGAGCTCAATGGCCTTTTTGTGTGTCCTAGAGTTAAGCTATACACAGAAGGGTCCGCGACGGAGGAAAGAAGGCGCCGGCGACGGAGGAAAGAGAAGGCGTCCGGCGACGGAGGAGAGAAGGCGTCCGGCGACGGAGGAGAGAAGGCGTCCGGCGACGGAGGAGAGAAGGCGTCCGGCGACGGAGGAGAGAAGGCGTCCGGCGACGGAGGAGAGAAGGCGTCCGGCGACGGAGGGAGAAAAGAGGCCCGCTGCGGAGGAAAGAAAGCGTCAGCTGCGGAGAAGAGAAGGCGTCCGCTGCGGAGGAAAGAAGGCGTCCGCTGCGGAGGAGAGAAGGCGTCCGCTGCGGAGGAGAGAAGGCCGTCCGCTGCGGAGGGAGAGAAGCGTCCCGCTGGGAGGGGGAGAAGCGGCAGCTACGGAGGAGAGTAGCGGCAGCTACGGAGGAAAGAAGCGGCAGCTACGGAGGAGAGAAGCGGCCGCTACGGAGGAGAGAAGCGGCCGCTACGGAGGAAAGAAGCGGCAGCTACGGAGGAGAGAAGCGGCCGCTACGGAGGAAAGAAGCGGCCGCGACGGAGGAGAGAAGCGGCCGCTACGGAGGAAAGAAGCGGCAGCTATGAAACAAAGAAGGCCTCTGGTACGGAGGAATGAGGGGTCCGGTAACGAAGGAAGAGGGGTTGGTACGGAGAACGAGGGGTCTGGTACGGAGGAACGAGGGGTCCGGTACGGAGGAACGAGGGGTCCGGTACGGAGGAACGAGGGGTCCGGTACGGAGGAACGAGGGGTCCGGTACGGAGGAACGAGGGGTCCGGTAGCAGCTTTCTCAATGAAGGCAGGTGACAACACATGTACAAGAAATGACTACATGAAGGCAGGTAATGCAAAGATTATCTTTTACTTTGTATCACAAACCACATCCTCATACATGAAACCTTCCGACTATGCGACAATTTTACAAACAGAATTTTACAAAAAAACCTGGTGATCCGGGCTCTTCCTTTCCCAGGAATACATTCCCCATCAGTCCTCACCGGCGTCACATGCCAGGGCCGCACATCACTGCTTAGCGACGCTTCAGAAGAAAAAACGCCTTTTTCAAGCAAAGGAAGATCACGAATCGCCAACTTCTTATACAATGGTCTGCAACATTGCCGCGCAGTCGGAAGGTCTCATGTAGAAGAACCTGGTTTTTGATACAAAGTAAAAGATAATATTTACCTCAGCCGCCTTCATGTAGCTTTGTATTTCATTCTATAATCAGCACAGACCGGCAGGCAGACAAGAAACCCTGTCCTGACGCAGCAACAGTTCAGGCGTGAAACGCGTCAAGATCCTTTTACTCATTTTGTTGTTTTAAATAAACGAGTTTTTTTTTATTACTATCACAAGGCCATGTGGATGTGAAGTCCACTACTGTGAAGAGTGCGGCGAGGCACATTATATCCATGTACTGCTGAGGTATATAATAAAAGGAAGAGGGTTAATGGCAGACAGGTGTGCTGAGCTTTAAAGGACCGTGGCTGCCGTTGTGAGTCCATACAGATGTGGAGTTGAGCCTCTACACCACACGTGTCAAACTGCGGCCCTCCAGCTGTTGGGAAACTACAACTCCCATTATGCATTTATATAATCTATAACAGTGGGCATGATGGGAGTTGTAGTTTCCCAACAGCTGGGGGGCTGCAGTTTGACACCCCTGCTCTACACTATATGCACAACTCTAGAAGGTGAGCATGCAATTCACTAACTATTATTTTTAGATCATAAACGCACTTTTCATCATGAGAGCGCCCCCCTCTATCTTTTTAGATTTGATCTTTTAAGGACCACAGACTAAAATTTAGATTTAGGCTCACAGCTGAGCAAAGTATTTCAACAGATGACTCTTCATCAGCTTAAGAGCCACAAACTGGGAGATGGTAAGAAGAAGGAGGAAGAGATTCACAGGAGAACAAAGTATTTCAGCAGAGGCATATGCTGATGTTGTTGGAGCTGTGAGTTAGGTAGTAAAAGGAGCAGGGTTCACAGCAGAACAAAGTATTTCAGCAGAGGCATATGCTGATGTTGTTGGAGCTGTGAGTTAGGTAGTAAAAGGAGCAGGGTTCACAGCAGAACAAAGTATTTCAGCAGAGACATATGCTGATGTTGTTTGAGCAGTGAAGAGTTAGGGAAAAAAGGAGCAGGGTTCACAGCAGAACAAAGTATTTCAGCAGAGACATATGCTGATGTTGTTTGAGCAGTGAAGAGTTAGGGAAAAAAGGAGCAGGGTTCACAGCAGAACTAAGTATTTCAGCAGAGGCAAATGCCAATGTTGTATGGACCATAAAGGGGAAGGGGTTAGGTAGTAAAAAGAGCGGATTTCACAGCAGAACAAAGTATTTCAGCAGTGGCATATGTTGATGTTGTTGGAGCTGTGAGTTAGGTAGTAAAAGGAGCAGGGTTCACAGCAGAACAAAGTATTTCAGCAGAGGCATATGCTGATGTTGTTGGAGCTGTGAGTTAGGTAGTAAAAGGAGCAGGGTTCACAGCAGAACAAAGTATTTCAGCAGAGGAAATATGCTGATGTTGTTGGAGCTGTGAGTGAGGTAGTAAAAGGAGCAGGGTTCACAGCAGAACAAAGTATTTCAGCAGAGGCATATGCTGATGTTGTTGGAGCTGTGAGTTAGGTAGTAAAAGGAGCAGGGTTCACAGCAGAACAAAGTATTTCAGCAGAGGCATATGCTGATGTTGTTGGAGCTGTGAGTTAGGTAGTAAAAGGAGCAGGGTTCACAGCAGAACAAAGTATTTGAGCAGAGACATATGCTGATGTTGTTTGAGCAGTGAAGAGTTAGGGAAAAAAGGAGCAGGGTTCACAGCAGAACTAAGTATTTCAGCAGAGGCATATGCCAATGTTGTATGGACCATAAAGGGGAAGGGGTTAGGTAGTAAAAAGAGTGGATTTCACAGCAGAACAAAGTATTTCAGCAGAGGAATGGACTAATGTTGTTTGAGCTGTGGCTGATCTGTGTGATGGTTGAGCAGGAGCCCCCCCCCTGACTGATGGGTTACCCCTTGGTGCCCGTGTCATGTAGCATCGCCCGTCGCTTCGCCCTCGGCTTCAATTCTCCGTCTATTGTTTTTGTCACCCATTGTTCTCGCCATAAAGCCATGACTCAGGCGTCGCCCGGGAAGGTGACAGCTCGCCCGCGCCCCTCCCCCCCCGCGCCGCCGATTCAACCTCCGAAATGAAAGACGTTTAATAAGTTCCCTCCTTATAATTCCATTATTCCACGTTCGCGTCTGACATTGTGGAGGTCGGCGGCAAAAGTTTCCAAAAGGAGTCAGGAGCCGTGAGCGTCCTCTGTCACCAATTCTGTGGCCCCAGAGAGCAGGCGCCCATCCATTATCATCAGATCCAAGGGCCCCTGAAGATGGAAGTTTTATCACAAGTCGTTATCGACTGATAAGACCGACTAAATTCCCACACCCCAAAATTTGATTTATTTTCTGTGGGTGGAGCTGGTAGGGGGCCTCCCATAGAATTGAGTGGAGAGAACATGGCGCTCCCCTGTACTGGGAACTCCCATAGAGGAGAATGGAGAGAACACAGTGCTCCCCTGTACTGGGAACTCCCATAGAGGAGAATGGAGAGAACACAGCGCTCCCCTGTACTGGGAACTCCCATAGAACAGAATGGAGAACACAGCGCTCCCCTGTACTGGGAGCACTCCATAGAACAGATTGGAGAGAACGCAGCGCTCCCCTGTACTGGGAGCTCCCATAGAACAGAATGGAGAGAACACAGTGCTCCCCTGTACTGGGAGCTCCCATAGAGGAGAATGGAGAGAACACAGTGCTCCCCTGTACTGGGAACTCCCATAGAAAAGAATGGAGAGAACACAGTGCTCCCCTGTACTGGGAACTTCCATAGAACAGAATGGAGAGAACACAGCGCTCCCCTGTACTGGGAGCTCCCTTAGAACAGAATGGAGAGAACACAGTGCTCCCCTGTACTGGGAGCTCCCATAGAGGAGAATGGAGAGAACACAGAGCTACCCTGTACTGGGAGCTCCCATAGAACGGAATGGAGAGAACACAGCGCTCCCCTCTGGAATCCATAGGGGAAGGAGAACAGGTCCCCTGTACTGGAAATTTCCCAGAGGAGAATGGAGAACACAGCGCTCCCCTGTACTGGGAATTCCCATAGAGAAGAAGGGAGAGAACGCAGCGCTCCCCTGTACTGGGAACTCCCATAGAACAGAATGGAGAACGCAGCGCTCCCCTGTACGGGGAACTCCCATAGAACAGAATGGAGAGAGCACAGCGCTCCTCTCTACTGGGAACTCCCATAGAACAGAATGGAGAGAACACAGCGCTCCTCTGTACTGGGAACTCCCATAGAACAGAATGGAGAGAACACAGCGCTGCCCTGTACTGGGAACTCCCATAGAACAGAATGGAGAGAACACAGCGCTCCCCTGTACTGGGAATTCCCATAGAGGAGAATGGAGAACAGTGCTCCCCTGTACTGGGAACTCCCATAGAATAGACTGGAGAACGCAGCGCTCCCCTGTACGGGGAACTCCCATAGAACAGAATGGAGAGAGCACAGCGCTCCTCTCTTACTGGGAACTCCCATAGAACAGAATGGAGAGAACACATGCGCTTCCCTCTGTACTGGGAACTCCCATAGAACAGAATGGAGAGAACATAGCGCTCCCCTGTAACTGGGAACTCCCATAGAACAGAATGGAGAGAACACAGCGCTCCCCTGTACTGGGAACTTCCATAGAAAGAATGGAGAGAACACAGCGCTCCCCTGTACGGGGAACTTCCATAGAACAGAATGGAGAGAACACAGCGCACCCCTGTACGGGGAACTTCCATAGAACAGAATGGAGAGAACACAGCGCACCCCTGTACTGGGAGCTTCCATAGAACAGAATGGAGAGAACACAGCGCTCCCCTGTACTGGGACGTCCCATAGAAGAGAATGGAGAACACAGCGCTCCCCTGTACTGGGAGCTCCCATAGAGGAGAATGGAGAACACAGCGCTCCCATGAACTGGGAGCCCCCATAGAGGAGAATGGAGAGCACACAGCGCTCTCCTGTACTGGGAACTCCCATAGAGGAGAATGGAGAGCACACAGCGCTCCCCTGTACTGGGACCTCCCATAGAGGAGAATGGAGAGAACACAGCGCTCCCTGAACTGGGAAAGCTCCCATAGAGGAGAATGGAGAGCACACAGCGCTCCCTGTACTGGGAACTCCCATAGAGGAGAATGGGAGCACACAGCGCTCTCCTGTACTGGGAACTCCCATAGAGGAGAATGGAGAGAACACAGCGCTCCCCTGTACTGGGAACTCCCGTAGAACAGAATGGAGAGAACACAGCGCTCCCATGAAGTGGGAGCTCCCATAGAGGAGAATGGAGAGCACACAGCGCTCTCCTGTACTGGGAACTCCCATAGAGGAGAATGGAGAGCACACAGCGCTCTCCTGTACTGGGAACTCCCATAGAGGAGAATGGAGAGAACACAGCGCTCCCCTGTACTGGGAACTCCCATAGAACAGAATGGAGAGAACACAGCGCTCCCCTGTACTGGGAACTCCCATAGAGGAGAATGGAGAGAACACAGTGCTCCCCTGTACTGGGAACTCCCATAGAGGAGAATGGAGAGAACACAGCGCTCCCCTGTACTGGGAACTCCCATAGAGGAGAATGGAGAGAACACAGCGCTCCCCTGTACTGGGAACTCCCATAGAGGAGAATGGAGAGAACACAGCGCTCCCCTGTACTGGGAACTCCCATAGAGGAGAATGGAGAGAAAACAGCGCTCCCCTGTACAGTGAACTCCCATAGAGAATGGAGAGAACACAGCGCTCCCCTGTACTGGGAACTCCTATATATGAGACTTGAGAACACAGCGCTCCCCTGTACTGGGAACTCCCATAGAATAGAATGGAAAACACAGCGCTCTCCTGTACTGGGAACTCACATAAAACAGAATGGAGAACACGGCGCTCCCCTGTACTGGGAACTCTCATAGAGCAGAATGGAGAGAACACAGCACTCCCCTGTACTGGGAACTCCCATAGAACAGAATGTAGAGAGCACAGCTCTCCCCTATACTGGGAACTCCCATAGAGCAGAATGGAGAGAACACAGCGCTACCCTGTACTGGGAACTCCCATAGAATTGAGTGGAGAGAACAAAGTGCTCCCACAGCTACTGGGAACCCTGCCATAGTGGAGAATGGGAAACACTAGCGCTCCCTACTGGACTCCATAGAGCATAATGGAGAGAACACAGAGCTCCCCTGTACTGGGAACTCCCATAGAGCAGAATGGAAAGAACACAGCGCGGCCCTGTAATGGGAACTCCCTGAGACTAGAAAGGAGAGAACACAGCGCCGCCATGTACTGGGAACTCCCATAGAGGAGAATGGAGAGAACACAGCGGTCCCCTGTACTGGGAACACCCATAGAACAGAATGGAGAGAACACAGCACTTCCCTGTACTGGGAACTCCCATAGAACAGATGGAAAGTCGTGCAGAAGTCTGACCGGTTCTCCTTTGTGAGTAAACACTTCCCCCCTCGGAGCCCCACACGGATCGGGTTTTGATGGCCTTCCCTATGGATTCCCCACCAATGTCTATGGGAGGAAAAGCCCTTTAATTGTCCCTCTTTTGGGCTTGATAAGTGATCTTACTCTATTGTCCTCTCCCTGCTTCCTGTCGGGATATTCGGTTACCATGTATTTACCATTTCATAGGTGTTCGCGCCCCGGACCACATCAGGGTCTGGATTCAGGTGATTGGATCCGAATTTGTATAAGAAAACCATAAGAGCGGATGGATACACCTGAAGAATACACACTCCTCTCAGGGGGCCAGAAGGGGCCAAAAATATGGGAGCTATGACCAAGCTTACCTTACAGCTTCTCCGGAGCCTCTCAGCCGGGGTCCTGGTACAATGCCCCCCACCACGTTGGCATCAGCGCTGATGTACGACCCCATGTCCCCCTGGGTCAGCCGGAGTCGCCCCACATGAGGCGGCACCAAACCTTTACCAAAAAACAAAGATCAACAAAGGAACGTCATCCGTACAAAGTAACGAACAGATCAAACTCACATGGCAACAATGAAGCTCTTAAAGGGGCGCACGCACCATTTTACATAAAGGGGCACACACACCATTTTACTTAAAGGGACAAATGCACCATTTTACTTAAAGGCGCACATACATCATTTTACTTAAAGGGGCACACGCACCATTTTACTTAAAGGGGGACACGCACCATTTTACTTAAAGGGGGACATGCACCATTTTACTCTAAGGCGCACATACATCATTTTACTTAAAGGGGCACATGCACCATTTTACTTAAAGGGGGACACGCACCATTTTACTTTAAGGGGGACACGCACCATTTTACTTAAAGGGGGACATGCACCATTTTAATCTAAGGGGGAAATGCACCATTTTACTCTAAGGAGGAAATGCACCATTTTACTTAAAGGATGACACACACCATTTTACTTAAATGGGGACACGCACCATTTTACTTAAAGGGGCGCATGCACCGTTTTACTCAAACGGGGACACGCACCGTTTTACATAAAGGGGGACACGCACCATTTTACTTAAAGGCGCACATACATAATTTTACTGAAAGGAGGACACGCACCATTTTACTCAAAGGGGCACACACACCATTTTACTCAAAGCGGGACATGCACCATTTTACTTAAAGGCGCACACACATCATTTTACTTATAGGGGCACATACATCGTTTTACTTAAAGGGGCACATGCACCATTTTACTTAAAGGGGGACACGCACCATTTTACTTTAAGGGTGACACGCACCATTTTACTTAAAGGGGCACATGCACCATTTTACTTAAAAGGTGACACGCACCATTTTACTTAAAGGATGACACCCACCCTTTTACTTAAAGGGGGAAACGCACCATTTTACTTAAAGGGGCACACACACCATTTTACTTAAAGGGGCACGTGCATCATTTTACATAAAGGGACATTTCCCCCAGAAAGGGGTATTTGTGTTAAGATCAATATTCCTGAAAAACATTTTTTTTCTCTAATTCTTGGCAGCATTTTAACTTTTTTTTTATACTTTAGCAGTCCGTTGTAGTTTAAAATTACATGCAAAATCTTGCCCCTCTCTAGTTGGGATAATAAAGAGACAAAACTCCTCAATGGCCAAATCAGTACCTTGATAGGAAGGAGTAGGGTTCCCAGCTGCATTGAAGAAGGGGTACTCATCAGCTGCACAGAGTATTTCAGGAAAAAGTGCACTACTCTTGTTGGAGACAGTCACCTATCTCTACATATCTCATCTATATAATATTAGTAAGAACATAGCTGCATGTGACAGGAGCACAGACCAAGGACCACGTAGCAGAAGGAGAGGTGCCAGCCAGCAGCACAGAGTATCTCAGGATAGATATGTGCTGATCTTGTTGGGGACAGTCATCTATCTCTATATATCCCATCTATACAGCATGATGACAGGAGCACAGACCAAGGATCACATAGCAGAAGGAGGGGTTTCAGCCAGCATCACAGAGTATTTCAGGACAGATAAGTGCAGATCTGGTTGGGAGACAGTCATTATCTCTATATATCCCATTACTGTATACAGCATGAGTAAGAACAAAGCTGTGCAGGAGCACAGACTAAGGATCCCATAGCAGGAGGAGGGGTGTCTGCCAGCAGCACAGAGTATTTCAGGACAGATAAGTGCAGATCTGATTGGAGACAGTCATCTATCTCTATATATATCCTATCTATACAGCATGAGTAAGAACAAAGCTGCTGACAGGAGCACAGACCAAGGATCCCATAGCAGAAGGAGGGGTGTCTGCCAGCAGCACAGAGTATTTCAGGATAGATATGTGGTGATCTTGTTAGATACAGTCATCTATCTCTATATATCTCCATCTATATAGCATGAGTAAGAACAAAACTGCTGACAGGAGCACAGACCAAGGATCACATAGCAGAAGAAGGGGTACCAGCCAGCAGCACAGAGTATTTCAGGATAGATATGTGCTGATCTTGTTGGGGACAGTCATCTAACTCTATATTGCCAAGCTAAACAGCATGATTACAGGAGCACAGACCAAGGATCACATAGCAGAAGAAGGGGTTCCAGCCAGCAGCACAGAGTATTTCAGGAGGGTGTATAATGCTCAGTTGTTAGACTCTGACATGCCTTTCCCCTTCTGTGATATCACAGGATCTTTCCTAATGATGAATCCAATAACCGTGGTCCGGCAGTGTCCCTGCAGTTGGGTCCCCTCCGGCCGCCGCTGATGTTAGGGCCACCCTGGGCTCGTGTTTCCGGGGTCATTTATTAGTCACCAGAATGGAGACATTTAATAATTTTGGCTGTTTTTATCCCTTCCATGACTGTCGCTGCCACCTCTGACGAGGATATGACTGGGGCTGCCCTGATAGTGTCACATTGGTGCCGGCGGCGCTCTTCATTCCTGGCTGCAGCTCGTTTTATTACCTTCTGTAAGGCGGCTGCTTTATTACGTGACCTCTCCAGGATTAAAGGTCTTTCGGCTGGATACAAATCCAGAGACCTGAGACTGCTCGCCCCCCGGCGGCGGAGCTCAGCCCCACCACGCACTGCTCTCCTCTCTGAGCAACCTCCCCCTGGGGGCGACTGTTACACAGGGGCAAATTAAACAAAAGTCCCACGGGGGGGGGGGGGGGGGCCCCATTGTGTGGAGGAAAGGAGCAGCAACAGTGCCAGCCTCTTAGGTGCTATAGAGATATGGGATGTGGATGATGGGAGGAGTAGTCCCCTGCTGAAGTAGTCATAGACTCAGGGGCGTCACTTTAAGCTTTGGGGCCCCAGTGCTAAATCTAGAAAAGGGCCCTCGCCTACCATGTGCCAGTGATAATACTGGTGTAGTCATATGTGATGGAGAGTCCTTTGGGCCCCTCAGGTTCCTGGGCCCGGTAGCGACTGCTACCTCTGCACCCCCTATAGTTACACCCCTGTATGGACTATACTACAAGTGGGTGCCAGGTGAAGGTCCCGCCCCGGGCACCCTCATCACTCAGGGGCGTAACTTAAAGCTTTGGGGCCCTAATGCAAACTCTAGAAAAGGGCCCTCGCCTACCATGTGCCAGTGATAATACTGGTGTAGTCGTATGTGACGGAGAGTCCTTTGGGCCCCTCAGGCTCCTGGGCCCGGTAGCGACTGCTACCTTTGCACCCCCTATAGTTACACCCCTGCATGGACTATACTACAAGTGGGTGACAGGTGCAGGTCCCACCCCGGGGACCCTCATCCATTGGTAGAATGGGGGTCTAGTGATCGGGGTCCCACACAGTTGAAGCCTCTGGGCCTCATGTGCAGAGTTGGAATGAAATGGAGTGCGCTTTTTAATGAACTGAAATTTCACCCAAATTCCAGATTTAAGAAAATTCTGAAAACATAAGAAGTTTAAAGAAATCCAGGAATTTTAGATGTTTTTTCTGCCTATGTTCCTGATACAATGTGGGAACCTAGCCTAAAAGTAACGGGACCCCTGGGAGGCGGGGGGGTGGGTCTCTCATAGGAGCAACATTGAATGTTTTGACAAATCTTATTTTCTTCCCCCATTCTGCGCTGGTTATAAGCCCCTTCAATGGACGTCTTCTGTTTAATGACAAGAATGATCACCCAGCTTTTCCAGACTCCTGAATAGACAAATCCATGATATATAGTATCTCTGAAAAGTTAGTACACCCGTAACATGTTTGTAAATAACATGTTCTATCCTTTGATGGGAAAACACTGAGGATCGGACCCTTTGATACAACGTAAAGTAGTCAGTGCCCGGCTTGTATCACAGGGGGATGTGGTGCCCTCAAAATAACTCACACAGCCATCAATGTCTAAACCGCTGGCAACAGAAGTGAGTGCACCCCTAAGTGACAAAAAAGTGAGTTCACCCCTAAGTGGCAAAAAACGTGAGTACACCCCTAAGTGACAAAAAAGGGAGTGCACCCCTAAGTGGCAAAAAACGTGAGTACACCCTTAAGTGGCAAAAAAAAGTGAGTGCACCCCTAAGTGACAAAAAAGGGAGTGCACCCCTAAGTGACAAAAAAGTGAGTGCACCCCTAAGTGGCAAAAAAGTGAGTATACCCTTAAGTGGCAAAAAAAGTGAGTGCACCCCTAAGTGGCAAAAAAGTGAGAACACCCTTAAGTGGCAAAAAAAGTGAGTACACCCCTGAGAACAAAAGTCAGTACAGCCCTAAGTGACAACAAAAGTGAGTACTACTCTAAGCGACAACAAAAGTTTGTACAGCCCTAAGTGACAAGAAAAGTCAGTATACCCCTAAGCGACAACAAAAGTCAGTACACCCCTAAGCGACAACAAAAGTCAGTACACCCCTAAGTGACAAAAGTCACTACATCTCTAAGTGACAACAAAAGTCAGTACACTTTTAAGCGATAACAAAAGTCAGTACACCTCTGACACGCAATGGCTGTTTAGACTTTCCCACGATGTTACACACAGAAGCAGTGTGTTTCTGGTTTGCCTTAAAATACATTCACAGCTGTGTCTGTAATTAACTCAGATGTTTTTTATACTATTGCTATGTGTATTACATATCAGTTGACGTTACTTTGTGTATTCTTATGTCTGTTTGCTTAGGATTGCTGTTTATGTATTTATTATTACATGTTATATCAGTTGATGTTACTTTGTCTATTCTTATACGTTTGACTACGATTGCTGTTTATGTCTTAGTTTATTATTACATGTTATATTTGTATGTTTTATTACAATACATTGCTTTATTTATTATTATATATTATATTTTCCTGTTTTTAATACTATTGCTTTGTGGTATTACGTATCAGTTTATGTTACTTTGTCAATTCTTATGTTTGAATATTGCTGTTTGTAATATATTCGTTTATTATTACGTTATAGTTGTATGTTTTATTACAATACATTGCTTTATTATATCTTTCTGTTTTTATTACTATTGCTTTGTGTATTACGTATCAGTTGACGTTACTTTGTCTATTCTTATACGTTTGACTACGATTGCTGTTTATGTCTTAGTTTATTATTACATGTTATATTTGTATGTTTTATTACAATACATTGCTTTATTTATTATTATATATTATTTTTTCATGTTTTTAATACTATTGCTTTGTGTATTACGTATCAGTTTATGTTACTTTGTCAATTCTTATGTTTGAATATTGCTGTTTGTAATATATTAGTTTATTATTACGTTATATTTTTATGTTTTATTACAATATATTGCTTTATTATCATATTTTCCTGTTTTTATTACTATTGCTATGTGTATTATGTATCAGTTCATGTTACTTTGTCCACTCTTATATGTTTTGATTACGATTGCTGTTTGTAATATATTCGTTTATTATTACGTTATAGTTGTATGTTTTATTACAATACATTGCTTTATTATATCTTTCTGTTTTTATTACTATTGCTTTGTGTATTACGTATCAGTTGATGTTACTTTGTCTATTCTTATGTTTGTTTGCTTAGGATTGCTGTTTGTTATGCATTAGTTTATTATTACATGTTATATTTGTA
Organism: Phyllomedusa bahiana; assembly: GCA_025379985.1. Lineage (NCBI taxonomy): Eukaryota > Metazoa > Chordata > Amphibia > Anura > Hylidae > Phyllomedusa > Phyllomedusa bahiana. The sequence goes on along the minus strand of JAODAL010011684.1, from coordinate 72,544 downwards.
TGTTTTATTACAATACATTACTTTGTTTATTATTATATATTATATTTTTCTGTTTTTATTACTATTGCTTTGTGTATTACTTATCAGTTTACGTTACTATGTTTATTCTTATATGTTTGACTGAGATTACTGTTTGTTATGTATTAGTTTATTACATGTTATATTTGTATGTTTTATTACAATACATTGCTTTGTTTATTATTATATATTATATTTTTCTGTTTTTATTACTATTGCTTTGTGTATAACGTATCAGTTTACATTACTTTGTCTATTCTTATATGTTTGACTACGATTGCGCTTTGTTATGTATTAGTTTATTATTACATGGTTCTGTTTTATATGTGTATTATATATGATCTTGATCTCTGTGTGCTTTTCTTCTGTGGAGTATCAGGCGCTTCCTTCCGTCTCCAGATGAGCGGCAGGCAGGATCCTTCCCCCGCAGCGTGCGGCGCATTATAATAACGTCTCTTTCGGGCTTCCTATCTATGTTGACATATTTGTCACTTTCATTAGCCGAGCTGCAAATCTGTCTTTCACTCTCTATTTCTGTGTTACTGAATCAAATCTCTGCTCGCGAGCACATCCACTTTTCTGGTTATATAACCTTTCACACAGAGCTAAACAGAGTGACAGCGAGAAGTGCCTCGCCGGCTGCGCTAATGTGTCAGGTGAAATATACATAAAGGTTTCAGTCAAGACAAAGCGCGCTGTCGACTCAATGAGCGGCGCCCCGCTCGCTCCTTACATCCGTCTTCTTTCGAAGTGGGAGGCGCGGATGGCTGACGGCATATGGCGACTCTTGCTCGCCATGCTGGATGCTGCACAAATGTAATTGTGCGGCCATTAACAGGCAACTTGTGTGCAGTGGAAGTTATTGTCCAGATCTCAACGTATTAGTGCGCCCGAGACATAGCTACAATGCAACCAGTCCATAAAGAACAATTCTACCGCAAACAGGGTCCCTTAAATTTCAGGGCCCCATATAACCAAAGCCGTTCCTATACCAGTTCCTATATGGCACCGTATCATGCCTCCTGAAATTAATCGGGATCACCACTGCGCCCCCTGAAATTGTTTATGACCCCCCATTGAGTGGATAAATGCAGGTGGGGACAGCAGTGGATCCTTGCTTTAAAATTTGATCTGGGCCCTGTACTGTTATTAGGGTTATAATGCAATACTCCTGTCAGGGGTACTGCTAAAAAAAAAGTTGGATTATATCATGCAAGATAGAAACTGATAATAAACAGGGTGCAGAAACTTTGGCTGTGTGTGGCTCTGAAATGACTGATGGCTACCCTGGCTATGGGCAAAGCTAATACCCTGGGAACCTCAGGGGTGGAGCCTGACCCAGAACACCAAGAAGGGATTGTGTCAGACTCCGCCTCTTTACAAAACTAATACCCTGAGAACCTCAGGGGTGGAGCCTGACCCAGAACACCAAGATGGGATTGTGTCAGACTTTTTTTTTCCCGGTCTTCACAAAACTAATTCTGAGGAACTCAGGGTGGAGCCTGGACGACCAGAACACGAAGGAAGGGGATTGTGTCAGGAACTCTGGCCCCTTAACAAAACTAATTACCTGAGAACCTCAGGGGTGGAGCCTGACCCAGAACAAAAAGGGATGCTGTGTCAGACTCTGCCCCTTAGAACCTCAGAGGTGGAGTCTGACCCAGAACACCAAGAAGCCATTGTGTCAGACTCCGCCTCTTCACAAAACTAATTCCCTGAGAACCTCAGGGGTGGAGTCTGACCCAGAACACGAAGAAGGGATTGTGTCAGACTCTGCCCATTAACAAAACTAATACACTGAGAACCTCAGGGGTGGAGCCTGACCCAGAACAAAAAGAGATTGCCTGTGTCAGACTCTGCCCCTTAGAACCTCAGAGGTGGAGTCTGACCCAGAACACGAAGAAGGGATTGTGTCATACTCTGCCCCTTAACAAAACTAATACCCTGAGAACCTCAAGGGTGGAGTCTGACCCAGAACAAAAAGGGATTGCCTGTGTCAGACTCTGCCCCCTAACAAAACTAATACCCTGAGAACCTCAGGGGTGGAGCCTGACCCAGAACACCAAGAAGCCATTGTGTCAGACTCTGCCTCTAAACAAAAATATTACCCTTAGAACCTCAGGGGTGGAGTCTGACCCAGAACACGAAGAAGGGATTGTGTCAGACTCTGCCCCTTTACAAAACTAATACCCTGAGAGCCTCAGGGGTGGAGCCTGACGCAAAACACCACAAAGGGATTGTCTGTGTCAGACTCCGCCACTTAACAAAACTAATACCCTGAAAACCTCAGGGGTGGAGCCTGACCCAGAACACTGAGAAGGGATTGTCTGTGTCAGACTAGGCATAACATAGTATCTCACAAAAGTCAGGACACCCCTCACATTTTTGTAAATATTGTACTATATCTTTTCATGGGACAATGCTGAAGTTCTGACACTTTGATACAATGTCAGTGCCCGGCTTGTATCAAAGTGTAAAGTTGGTGCCCTCAAAATAAATCAACACCCAGCCATCAATGTCTAAACCTCTGGCAATAAAAATGAGTACACCCCTAAATGACAACAAAAATGAGTACACCCCACGTGAAAACAAAAGTGACTACACCCCTAAGTGATATTGGACAAATTGTGCACAATTTGCTATTTTCCCTCTCCGGTGTCGTGTGACTCGTTAGTGTTACAAGGTGTGAATGGGAAGCAGGTATGTTAAATCTGGTGTTATCACTATCACACTCATACCCTGGTCACTGAAAGTTCAACATGGCTCCTCATAGCAAAGAATTGTCTGAGGATCTGAAAAAAAAGAATTGTTGCTCTACATAAAGATGGCCAAGGCTATAAGAAGAAGCCAACACCCTGACACTGAGCTGCAGCACGGGGGCCAAGACCAGACAGCAGTATAACAAGACAGGATCCCCTGTCCTGGGAACTCCCATAGAACAGAATGGAGAAAACATAGCGCTCCCCTGTACTGGGAACTCCCATAGAGGAGAATGGAGAGAACGCAGCGCTCCCCTGTACTGGGAACTCCCATAGAACAGAATGGAGAACACAGCGCTTCCCTGTACTGGGAACTCCCATAGAGGAGAATGGAGAGAACGCAGCGCTCCCCTGTCCTGGGAACTCACATAGAGGAGAATGGAGAGAACACAGCGCTCCCCTGTCCTGGGAACTCCCATAGAGGAGAATGGAGAGAACGTAGCGCTCCCCTGTACTGGGAACTCCCATAGAGGAGAATGGAGTGAACATTAGCGCTCCCTGTACTGGGAACTCCCATAGAGGAGAATGGAGAAAAACGCAGCGCTCCCCTGTACTGGGAACTCCCATAGAGGAGAATGGAGAGAACACAGCGCTCCCCACTACTGGGAACTCCCATAAAACAGAAAGGAGAGAACACAGCGCTCCCCTGTACGGGGGAACTCCCATAGGGGAAATGGAGAACACAGCGCTCCCCTGTACTGGGAACTCCCATAGAGGAGAATGGAGAGAACTCAGCGCTCCCCTGTACTGGGAACTCTCATAGAAAATAATGGAGAGAACACAGAGCTCCCCATTCCTGGGAACTCCCATAGAACAGAATGGAGACAACAGCGCTCCCCTGTACTGGAAACTCCCATAGAACAGAATGGAGAACACAGCGCTCCACTGTACTGGAAACTCCCATAGAACAGAATGGAGAGAACACAGTGCTCCCCTGTACTGGAAACCCCCCATAGAACAGGTTTGGAAAAGAACACAGCGCTCCCCTGTAGTGGGAACCCCCATAGAATAAACAGAATTGAGACACAGCGCTTCCCTGTACCGGGGAACTCCCATAGAGGAGAATGGAGAACACAGCGTCCCTGTACTGGGGAACTCCATAGATGAGAATGGAGAACACAGCGCTCCCCTGTACCGGGAACTCCCATAGTGCAGAATGGAGAACACAGCGCTCCCCTGTACAGGGAACTCCCATAGAGGAGAATGGAGAGATGTGCGCAATCGAGACAATCTCTCCATTCTGAGCCGACACTTTTGGGGTCCGTTCCTGAGATAAGAGCAGGGTCCATGGGTGTAACCTGCACCTATCAGACGTCTCCCCCATGTATTTCCTGGCTTAAAGGGGTTGTCTCACTCCACTGATTCATCTCACCTCAGTCCTGTTTTCTTGGTTTCATTTTAAATCCAGGGGCGTGCTTATTGGCTACTACTAGGCTGCAGTAGAAGCCAGGTCTGTAGCTGTAGCGACCAGTGCCGGCAGCCTATCAGGAGAGATTGAACAAGTCTGTAAACTTTGCAACCAGTGCCGACAGCCTATATTGAGAGATTGAACAGGTCTGTAGCTAAAGCAACTAGTGCTGGCTGCCTATCAGGAGAGATTGAACAGGTCTGTAGCTATAGCAACCAGTGTTGGCAGCCTATCAGGAGAGATTGAACAGGTCTGTAGCTATAGCGACCAGTGCTGGCAGCCTATAAGAAGAGATTGAACAGGTCTGTAGCTATAGCGACCAGTGCTGGCAGCCTATAAGGAGAGATCGAACAGGTCTGTAGCTATAGCAACCAGTGCTGACAGCCTATATCGAGAGATTGAACAGGTCTGTAGCTAAAGCAACTAGTGCTGGCAGCCTATCAGGAGAGATTGAACAGGTCTGTAGCTATAGCGACCAGCGCTGACAGCCTATATCGAGAGATTGAACAGGTCTGTAACTATAGCAACCAGTGCTGACAGCCTATCAGGAGAGATTGAACTGGTCTGTAGCTATAACAACTAGTGCTGGCAGCCGATCAGGAGAGATTGAACAGGTCTGTAGCTATAGCGACCAGTGCTGGCAGCCTATCAGGAGTGATTGAACAGGTCTGTAGCTATAGCGACCAGTGGCGGCAGCCTATCAGGAGAGATCAAACAGGTCTGTAGCTATAGTGACCTGAGGAGCTGATGCAGCCCATACAAGAGGGGATATCTAGGAATAGGTAGGACACTGGTAATGGACACATATTGCAAAGTGACTTGTTTTTGCAAGATCTTAAACATAAAAAGCAACAATCCCTGTAGTGAGAGAACCCCTTTAAGTTTGTTACAATGTGTCTGGTTACAATGTAAAGTCTTAGAACAAAAAAGTTACATTGAAACAAGTGAAGTTGAAGCGACTTCTCCTGAGGGGCCACATGTTCTGCGCTACCATAAGCTTGGGGTGTTCGGACACCGTCCTGGCATCAGATGAAACCTCCTGTCAGATACTTTTACTGTAACGCTGTGTGAACGCATGCAGAAAGCGCTGGGAGGAAGGCGCGCGGCGGAGGGAAGCGACTTCCAGCAGAAACTCCCAGCGCTGGCGATTGCCTTTGACATTACCGACCTATGGGCGATGGAAAAAATACAATTAAATCACTTAATATGTGCATCCACTTTTACTAGAGGTCAATGTCAACTCTTATAATTAGACTGTCGGCAGCACCCGTCTCTTCCATTGTCTGAGGATGACTGATGTGTTGATGGAAGGGGAAAGTTTAAAGTATTGGAACTTTTTTATTTTTCTTCGGGAAATTTGAGGGAGGAACATAGCCCAGGATACGGGTTGTTGGCTTCTGGCTTCCCTATTAGTGGATATGGATGTAACAGACGGTGGGGTAGCTCATTCAGGACCCCCTATAGGTGCAGGATCAGCAATGCCTTTGTAGCACCTGGGTCCTGTGTGCATTATATTAATGGATTTAAATGTCATGGTTTTTTTTTTTTTATTGGGGGGAAACAGAAAGGGGGAGCACTCTGAATTTGGGGGAACTGTCACACTGGGGTTGTCGAAGAAAACATTAAAATAAATATTAATCAGGGATTGCTGTTTGAACAACCAGAAAAATGGGATCAGATTTCCTCTTTGTGTGTGAAAATGTATGGGGGGCATCATGAGTTGTCTCCTTAGGATATTAGGTGGCAGGATTGCCACCCTGGTTGTGCGGGGAATGGGGACATCATGCAGCTAACTTTATGGATTAGGGGGGGATCTGCTCACCTGTGTGTGAGTGTATGGGAGCTCATAGACAACTTCCTATAGAGTATAGGGGGCGGGATCTCCCTCTGTTGCAGTTATGGGAACATCATAGCAGCAAATTCCCTATAGAATATAGGGGGCGGGATCTGCTCCTTTTGTGTTGTATGGGGAATCATAGCAGTAGTCTCCATAGAATATAGGGGGGGGATTCCTTTTGTTACATATAAAAGACTTAGACTTGTCCCCTTAAAAAGATATAGGGGCAAAATCCCTCTACTGTGTGCATTGTATGGGAGACATCATTGCAGCCAGTCTCCTATAGAGATATAGGGTGCAGGATCTTCTCTTCTGTATATAGGGAGAAATCATAGCAGCTACTCTCCACGCATTAGCTCAGAGATAGCTGAAAAGTAGCTAAAAAAAAAGTAAATACAAGTTATGAATGGGCCAGAAATAGCAAGGCTCTTCATGCACATACAGGACCGCTCACTGTGAAAAGTCACCCAAAAACACAGGGCCCCTTTAAGGGGCAGAGGGGTTTGTGCCCCCCTGGGACTCCAATCTCTGTACCCGCCCCTGCCATTCCATTGCTTGCCAGCAGATGGGCGCGGGGTATTTAACGAATTTTTTGTAAGGTATCAGTTATTAAATTGAAAATTAATTTATCATTTTTAAAGAGGTGATATGAAAAATGAATTAAAGTAAAAAGCTAAAACCCAATTTTAAAAAGGGGGGTGGCCTTCAAGTATGGGAGACATGATTACGCTGGTTTCTTCAACCATTAGTGAGGGCCCAATTTTAGATAAAAATGATAAAAATTTTATAGGGGCGAAAAGGACCTTAGGGAAAAAGAAAAAAGGGTTGGCTACCAGGTATGGGAGACATATGCAGTGGTCTTAACCCCATTGTTTGGGGAAAAATTAGATAAACAAATGCCATTACAATTGTAAAGGGGAGAAATAGGCAAATTTAGGAAACAGTTAAAGTGCAAAGTAAAAAAAAAATTAAGGGGGGGGGCCCTTAGGATGGGGCCCCTGCAGCCGGTTTTCAACCATTAGCTGAGGGACAATTTAGATAACAAATGCCATATAGAAGTTGTATAAGGGCCAGAAATAGCGCTACCCATAGACAAAGCAAGTGGTTGTCCTACCAGGTATGGGAGACATGATAGCAGCTAGTCTTTACCCATTAGCTGAGGGACAATTTAGATAAACACCATATAGAAGTTGTACAATGGCCAGAAGTAGCACTACCTATAGACAAAGCAAGGGGTTGGCATATCAAGTGTGAGAGCCATGATAGCAGCTGGTCTCCATCCATTAGCTCAGGGACAAATTAGATAACAAATGCCATATACAAGTAGTACAATGGCCAGAATTAGTGCTACCCATAAACAAAGCAAGCGGTTATCCTAACAAGTGTGGGAGAAATGATAGCAGCTAGTCTCCACCCATTAGCTCAGAGACATATTAGATAAAAATATGTCCTATACTATATATACATGGGCCAGAAATAGTGCTACCTGTAGGCAAGATTTATGTTCCCACTGTGTATTTTGGCACATATTCCGCCCCAAAATACAGCCAAAACTATTCTAAATTCTTCTCATAGACGTCAGTGCAAATTAAGCACTACTGCCGCTATATACCCATGACTTAGATCTCGTTGTGCAGTTTCCAAATTAATAGAAGAATAGATATAGTATCAGTGTGAAGATTGGCAGATGACATCAGGTTGATTTTAGAAGCACAAATTCTTTATTTTGGTTAATACATACAAGTTTTTATGCAGGTTGATCTGGAGGCATGGCAACGTTAACATCATCATCATTACGTCATTTTTTTTATTACAATTTGCAATACCATTGGTTAGTTTAATCATAATGCACTACAATTGGTTACCTCTAATCAACATACTTTTCTCGTCAAACAGTAACTTTTACATGATCTTTGTTTTGCTTTACTAATAATTAAATGTACAGTACACCAGTCATTATTAATGTTTTGATGTAAACGAGGAAAAACGGCGTATATTTTACTCAATGCTCGGCGACTCTGAAGAGAATTGACGTGTCAATTGTTTCAGGCATATACGTGCTGCGGAGTAATAAAGTACAGGAGGCAGAAGTCTGCCTCCGGCACTACGCATGCGCATATGTCAGGGAAGATTGGCAGCTGACATCAGGTTGATTTCAGAAGCAAAAATTCTTTATTTTGGTTAATACATACAAGGTTTTATACAGGTTGATCAGGAGGCGTGGCAACGTTATCATCATCAACATTACTTCACTTTTTTTATTACAATTTTCAATACAATTGGTTAGTTTAATCATAATGCACTACAATTGGTTACCTCCAATCAACATACTCTTCTCGGCAAACAGTAACTTGTACATGATCTTTGTTTTGCTTTACTAATAACTAAATTTACAGCACATCAGTCATTATTAATGTTTTTAAAAGCGACGTGTATTTTGCTCTCATAATTTTTTGCGCGCTCGAAGAGAATTGACGCGTCAATGTTTTTATTACAATTTGCAAAACAATTGGTTACTTTAATCATAAAGCACTACAATTGGTTACCTCTAATCAACATACTGTTCTTGGCAAACAGTAACTTTTACATGATCTTTGTTTTGCTTTACTAATAAATACATTTCCAGCACATCAGTCATTATTAATGTTTTGATGAAAACGAGGAAAAGTGATGTGATTTCACTCTCATAATTTTCGGTGTGCCTGAAGAGAATTGACAAGTCAATTGTTTAAGGCGTATATTAAAATTAGGTTTAAAACCCCTTTAAGTCCCTCACCATATTCATCTTTAAGATTAGTTAATGTATCGGGCATCCAGCCCCACCTTCCGGGGTGTCCGAAAAAGATCCCATAGGACTTTATTACCAAATATATCCGTGTTGTTCCTACTCCAACAATCCCCAGAACAACAGTACAACAAGTTCCTATTAGACAGAGGGGCGGCAGACTGTGAAAATCCATTAAAGCGGTCTTTAAAGGCGAAAATCAAAATAATTCATCCATTCAGCGCTTTCACGAGACGCCTTTGATCGATAATTTGGTTTTCCTGAATCGTTGAAGCACATTAGGTGAGAACAGAACGTTATTACTTATCTCTGAGGGGAATGCACCCGGTGGCTGCTATAAATGTTCCTTTGGGCCTTTTTATAATAAAAATCCTAAAGAATAAATGTGCAAAAAGCTTCAAGTGTTGAGTTTTTTTTTTTCTGTTTTTTTTCACATGATTTAATATGACACAGCATGTAGTCACCGGCCGAGACATCAAACACACAATACGACTTTCAAATATCGCCTCCTTCCTCCATCAACTTGCTCTTTTTTTTTTTCTTTATCGGCGTAAGTCTCAATGACCGCTACAAAGACCCGGCTGGAAAAAAAAAAAAGGTAAAATTATAAAGAGATTTCGCAGGCGACATAAAACGGGAACTTTGACTTTGGAAAGTTCTCCGGAGACTGAAAAAAAAAAAAATGAAAAAAGTTAATTCAGATGAAGTATCTTATATACTTGGAGACAATTAGGGAGGGCAAGTGCAAAGGACAAGGGTTGTGTTACCCATGGCAACCAGCATTGTACTTGATACTTTGTAGCACAGCCTGGAAGTGGAGGGGACATCTGATTGGTTCTTACAGGCGGCTCCGCGGTGTTTATAAATAAATGATCCATAGGAAGAGACAACTCTGGGGGTGGAAGGGCTTCAGCTGGGAGCGGGCCAAAGGGGAAGCCGGCGAAACATCGCCAAAAGCTTCTTTACTGACAGCACGTCTTCTCCTCTATTGGTTCGGCCTTAAAAATATTCGATTTTACTGCTTGTCTTGCAGTTTTTCTGGGCACTCGGAAATTTAGACATTAAAGGAGTTCTCCACTGTGGAATATTACAATCCTAACAATAAAGTGATCACAAAGTGTTTGGACCCCAAGGAATAAACTGTAATCTATGGAAAAACCTGGCAGTAAGTGTTTAATCAGCCAACAGCGCCACCACAGGGGAAATGAAGTATTACACAATGTCTATACATATGAATGGGCTGCTTGTATAGAGTCTTCCAGCTTAAGAGACACTCTTTGTTATCACTTTCTTCTCTAACCAAGAGATAAGAATAACGTGAGACCCTCCTCTATTGACTTAGAATTCCATACTAGAGTAAATTTCCATCTCACACATTGATGGCATATTGATAAATGTGTGATTGATGCGGGTCCCACCTCTGGAAAATTACAGGTTTAAGGGCAGACTGAGCTGCTTGAGGCCCACCCGTAAAGTTGATTCTTGGGAACCAGCAGTGGAGTTGATTCTTGGAGCCCACCAGTGGAGATGATTCTTGGGGTCCACCAGTGGAGATGATTCTTGGGGCCCGCTAGTGGAGTTGATTTTTGGGACCCACCAGTGGAGTTGATTCTTGGGGCCCCCAGTGGAGTTGATTCTTGGGGCCACCAGTGGAGCTGGTTCTTGGGGCCCACCAGTGGAGTTGATTCTTGGTGTCGACCAATGGAGTTTATTCTCTGAGCCCATCAGTGGAGTTGGTTCTTGGGGCCACCCGTGGGGTTCATTCTTGGGACCCAAAAGTGGAGCTGATTCCTGGGGCCCACCAGTAGAGCTGATTATTGGGGCCACCAGTGGAGCTGATTCTTGCTTCCCACCAGTGGAGATGAGTCTTGGAGTCGACCAATGGAGTTTATTCTTGGAGCCCATAAGTGTAGTTGGTTCTTGGGGCCACACGTGGAGTTCATTGTTGGGACCACCCGTAGAGTTCATTCTTGGGACCCACCAGTGGAGCCGATTCCTGGGGTCCACCAGTGGAGATGATTATTGGTGCCACCAGTGGAGCTGGTTCTTGGGGCCGACCAATCGAGTTTATTCTCTGAGCCCATCAGTGGAGTTAGTTCTTGGGGCCACCCGTGGAGTTCATTCTTGGGACCCAACAGTGGAGCCGATTCCTGGGGCCCACCAGTGGAGATGCTTATTGGGGCCACCAGTGGCGTTGACTCTTGGGGTCCACCAGTGGCGTCGACTCTTGGGGTCCACCAGTGGAGATGATTCTTGCTGCCCACCAGTGGAGATGATTCCTGGGGCCACCCATGGAGTTGATTCTCCACACACAGCGACTGCGACCTTTCACTTTCTCTGACCCTAATGCCACCAGAAGTTGGATGTAAGAGACCTCAGTCCACCAGCCACACTGATGAGCTGCCTTCATGGACGTCCACCATGAATATCAGCTGTAGATCTCCCCGGGCCAGACGGGACAAGCCTTGTACGGTCACACACGGTGGCCTGTCACTTTCTCTGACCCCGATGCCACCAGAAGTTGGATGTAAGAGACGACAGTCCATCAGCCGCATTGATGAGCTGCCTCCCTGGACATCCACCATGAACGTCTTCTGTAGCTCTCCCCAGACCAGGCGCGACAAGCCTCCCACCGGCCACACACAGCGGAGTCTCCTCTCACTTACTCTGAGCTCCATTGCCACCAGAAGTTGCATGTAAGAGACCACAGTCCACCAGCTGCATTGGTGAGCTGCCTCCCAGGACGTCCACCATGAATGTCTTCTGTAGCTCTCCCCAGACCAGGCGCGACAAGCCTCACACCGGCCACACACAGCGACGTCTCTCGCTAAAGCCTGAATTCGAGCGTGACCGTCTCCAGTCGCTCTTGCTTTATGTTGCGGAATACTCTGTCTGGATGAATCATTGCAGCAGTATTTCAAAACCGTAATATCAGATGACACCATTACCGCGCGCCTCTGATTCCCAGGCCCATCATCCCACTGTGAATTTAGTGTTCTTCAATAGCGTCTGCAGCGAATAAGATGAGCGACTTCAGCTGGATGGCTCCGTAATTCACTTCTCTTTTTATTGCATTTCTTCCCATCCAGAAATTGTGCCTTTATTTATAGGATGATAAACTATGGAGCGCGGCGCGTGGCTGGCGAGGAGCGGCGGCGGCGCTGGCATGGCGGAATAGCCAATAATTGGGCTGTTTTGAACACAAACTCCAATACAACCTGTCAGCTGAGTCCAAAATATGAATATATTCCTCCACGCGCCGACGTCTTATGACAGGAAGCCACCGATCTGTCCAAGGTGATGTCTCTATGCCAGGTTATTAGATTGGGTGATAACCAAAATGGCCGCCGCGAGGGATAAGAGCAGGTAACTGTATAGAACGAGACAGACTGTGGCTTTTCAGGAGCCCGGGAAAGCTGGGTGACCACGACCCTGTTCTAGAGCTGATAAGGGTGAACATAGACCCAGGAGGACATTGAGTCCAACATCAACTATGACCGACCGGTCAGTAAGGGCTCAATGAAGCGAACGGACTCTGATATATACAGCAGAGCGGAGATAGTTATTTGGTCGCCATCATGGTGATGGAGTGGCCTCTGTGTGACCCAGGGTGTGTCTTTAATTCAGTTCACTTTATTAACAAAATAATGTCAGCTAGAGACAGCGATGTGCTTTTTTTTTTTTACCAGTTAACTTTATTAACAACACAACATTATCCCCTGGATACAGTTGTGTGTTTCTTTTAAGACAACTTTATTAACAATGTCACCTAGTAACAGTGCTTTTCTTTTTACTAGTTAACTTTATTAACAACACGACAATATCCCCTGAAGGCAGTTGTATGTGTTTCTTTTAAGAAAACTTTATTAACAATGTCACCTAGTAACCGTGCATTTTTTAAAAGTTAACTTTATTAACAACGTGACAATGCCATCTAACGACAATCGCGTCAGTTTTCTCAACAGTCAACTTCATTAACAATACCACAATGTCATCCAGATATATTGGTGTGTATTTTTTTTATTTAACTTTATTATAATGAAAATGTCACCTAGAGACAGATGTGGATTTTCAACAGTTAACTTTATTAACAACATGACAATGTCACAGAGACAACTGTTTTTTTTTTACTTTGTTGAAAATGTCACCTAGACACGGTTATTTTTTTATTTTTTAGTAGACTTTATTAACAACATGACAAGATCACCAAGAGGCAGTTGTGTGTTCTTTTACGTTAACTTTATTGACAACACTACAATGTCAACTAGACACAGTGTGTGTGCTTTTTTTAACTTTGACTTTATTTACAACATGACACTCACCTAGAGACAGTTGTGTATTTTCTTTGATTAACTTTATTGACAACACTACGTCACTTAGACACTTTTTTTTTTTTAATTGAAATTAATTTTCTTAACAACATGAAAATGTGACCTATAGACAGTGGAGTGTTTCGTTCAAGTTAACGGCAATGTCAGCTAGACACAGTTGGTTTATTAACAGTTAACTTTATCAACAACCTGACAATATCACTTAGAGACAATTAAGTATTTTTTTTTACTTTATTGAAAAGGTTACCTAGGCACGGTTGTTGTTTTTATTTTGTTTTAGTTGACTTTATTAACAACATGACCATATCACCAAGAGACAGTTCTGTGTTCTTTTAACAGTTAAGGGGAGGTATTTTGTTACAATCAATATTCATGGAAACCTATGTTTTAAAAGTTTTTGCCAGTATTTTTATTTTTATTTCAGCAGACCTATGCAATTAAAAATGTCATAAATTTTTTTTTGTCCATTTCCAGCTGTGATTAGTAAAGAGATAAAACCCAATTGGCCAAAGCCTGAAGAAACAGAAGAGCAGCGGAGAGGCCCGGGAGGCGTAGCGCTGGAACGAACGGCGTTTCAAGGGTGTATTGTTGTTTTTTTTTTCTTTCAGCCTCAGCTACATAATTTAGTTTACAAAAAGAGAGGTAGACAACCCCTTTAATAATATTTTTTTCACCATTATCCCTACTCAGTTGCCCGCATAGAGGCCAGGTGCTCTGTTATTAACTGAACCCCAGGAGTCACAAGACTGACGCCATATACAGTCCATGGAGTTGCTCATTGCTTTTAAGTTAAACATGGTTTTTCCTGGGCCTGAGGGTAAACCTGATGACTTTTTTTTATATGCAAAAAATTCTCTTTACAGATGTATCAGCAAAATGTGTGACAACAACAACTGAAATGTATTTGGCCGAACATTGGATGCTGCCATGTGAAGCCATCTGCCACCAAACAGTGCACAAATAACCATACCGTCCCCAATTATCAACTTTATACAGTACAGTGCCATATACCAGTGGAGTTGATTCTTGGGGCCCACCAGTGGAGATGATTCTTGGGAGCCACCAGTGGAGTTGATTCTTGGGGCCACCAGTGGAGTTGATTCTTGGGGCCACCAATGGAGTTGCTTCTTGGTGCTCCACCAGTGGAGTTGATTCTTGGGGCCCACTAGTGGAGTTGATTCTTGGGGCCCACCAGTGGTGTTGATTATTGGGTCACTCCAGTGGAGTTGATTCTTGGGACCCTCCAGTGGAGTGGATTCTTGGGGCCCTCCAGTGGAGTGGATTCTTGGGGCCCTCCAGTGGAGTGGATTCTTGGGACCACCAGTGGAGTTGATTCTTGGGACCACCAGTGGAATTGTTTCCTGGGACCCTCCAGTGGAGCTGATTCCTGGGACCCTTCAGTGGAGCTGATTCCTGGGACCCTCCAGTGGAGTTGATTCTTGGGACCCTCCAGTGGAGTTGATTCTTGGGCCCACCAGTGGTGTTGATGCTTGGGGCCACCAGTGAAGCTGATTCTTGGAGCCACCAGTGGAGTTGATTCTTGGAGCCACCAGTGAAGCTGATTCTTAGGGCTCCACCAGTGGAGCTGATTTTTGGAGCCACTAGTGGAGTTGATTCTTGGGGTCCACCAGTGGAGTTGATTCTTGGGGTCCACCAGTGGAGGTGATTCTCGGGGCCACCAGTGGAGCTGATTCTTGGAGCCACCAGTGAAGTTTATTCTAAGAGCCCACTAGTGACACCAATTCTTGAGGCCCACCAATGGAGTTGATTCTTGGGGCCCAGACCTACCTTGCCCAGGAGCCAATGCCAAGGGAGCCAACAAGGGTTTCCCCTGATTCCCTTTAGGTGATTTTGATCCTGCTTGGAAGATCTGTGGCTGTTGCCTTGAGTTCCATATCATGAGTAGCGCCCCCTTTAGGATTCAGTCACACCGCTCGCTCACCCCTGAGGCCCTTGTATCTAGGACTGGATATACATAGTGGAAAGACTCTCTTGCCTCTGCTACACCTGGATGCTTGAGTCCCCTCTAACCCCCATACAGGTGGATCACTGGGCCAGGACCCAGACGCTGGACACTCCACGGTTCGTGAGATAAACAGAGAAGAGATTCCTAAACTCGCTATTTGTAGCGCAGCCCCTGCATTATTTATGGCCTGTTCACAGCTTGTGTCTTCCCCGGTCTCTTGTTGATCGTATTTGCTTTATTTCCTGTTAGACATGCATTATACATATAGACCGGGCTCCTAATTGCTCCGGCGGAGATGGTCGGGATCACCTGGGAAATATTCACTGACAATCAACTTTGTAAAAATCGAAATCCTCCCTGTGTATTATAACCAAAGAGACGGACGCTACAGCTGAGGGATAGCGGAGCTGTGTATGGGGGATGAGACACAGTCCTACAATAAGAGGAGGGGACAGGAGAGGACCAGCATAACCCAAGTCATCAGGCCTAGATAACAGCCACATAGAGAGAGCTAGGAGAGAGAGATAGGAGAGAGAGTTAGAGAGAGAGAGTAGGAGGGAAGATAGCTAGAGATAGATAGATAGATAAAGGGATAGATAGAATAGAGATAGAATAGAGTAGGAGATAGATAGATAGATATGAGATAGATACATGTGGATAGGAGTAGTTGGGGATAGGTGGGGGATAGGGGTATGGAGTCGTTTATGGGAAGGGAGATTATGTAGGGAATACATTTCAAAGGAGTAATGATTATATCGCTTTGAGTAGCCTAGATTTGGGATGATGCAGTAATAGAAAATAGTAATGATAGGGGACGAGGTTTCCTATTTGGGAGATCGATGGATAGATAGATAGATAGATAGATATGGGATAGATAGATAGATAGATAGATAGATAGAAAATGGGATGGGGATAGATAGATATGGGAAGATAGATAGATGTAGGGATAGATATATAGATAGATAGATAGATAGATAGATAGATAGATAGATAGATAGATAGATATGGGATAGATAGATAGATAGATAGATAGATATGGGATAGATAGATAGATAGATAGATAGATAGGAGATGGATAGATAGATAGATAGATATGGGATAGATAGATAGATAGATAGATAGATAGATAGATAGATAGATAGATATGGGATAGATATATAGATAGATATATAGATAGATAGATATGGGATACATAGATCACACATACAGACAGTTTTTTCATTAGTTGCAATACACGATGTGACTGGGGAAATAACCCGTCCTCGGATCTCCTTTGAGGGGGGGCTTATGAAGGATTATCTCCTTTCTGCTATGGACGGATCGCTGCTTCCTGGGACCTTCTTTATTAAAGCTGTGGATTACTCCTGCAGGGGCGGGCGCAGAGCTGGCAGCCAAAACCTTACAGGGATATTGCTTTGGGGAATGCCCTGGAGCAGACATGTCAGTCATGTGTAATGCAGGTGCTGGACCTGAGTGATGCATCCGGGCCCAGTGAGGGGCTCTGTATGTAAGACACTGCTATGGAGACTGGGGGACCACCTCTTCATATCCCCTGTCTGGGTGACCTATAGGCACAGTACATAACATGGGGGCCCCCCGCTCATAACCGCAGAGCAGAGTCCCTCACTAGAGCGCCCACTAATGCTGGAGATTACTGGGGTGGGGGCTTTTACTCATAGAGGGGTCTTCATCTAGGTCAATGTTTCAGGTTATAAAAAGCCCCGATACATTCCCAACTGTTTCAGTCTCAAGATTTCATCATTTCAAGACCTCTGCTTGCTTTAAGTGAATGCAAGGATGTATTTCTGACTGACTAAAAACTGGCCTGGTCCATTCCTCTGTACACAACTGAGGGCGGACTTCTTATTTTCTATCAATGCAGATACAATGTATCAGGCGAGACAATCCTCACACATCAGAACCCTCTGTGCCAGGGCCGTCTCTTCCATTGGGCCAGATAGTCCAGTGCCCGGAGGCCCCCAAGCCCTGGGGGGCCCGGGCGACTGCCTGCCCGGCCCAAGGGATTCACTCACCGCAGCCCGCTGGACACAGCTCTTTCCGCCCTGCCTGCGCTTAGTTACTTGTCCCAGGCTGCGCAGGCAGGGCGGTGCGTGCTGCGGAGGTCAGAGAGCAGGGTGGCCCCTTTTACGCTGCTCCTGCGCTTTACAGTTCACAGCGCAGGCCGGGGCGGCGCCTGCCTATCTTCACTGCGGGCCGCCCTGCCTGCTCTTTGAACAGTAAAGGCGCGCAGGCGCAGCGGCTATTTGCAGCCCAGGCAGGGCGGCGGCGCAGTGAAGATAGGCGGCGCTGCCCCAGCCTGCGCTGTGAACTGTAAAGCGCAGGCGCGGCATCAATCAGGCAGCAGGTACTCCCGGCGGGCAGTCTTTTCCATCCTCCGCCGGGCTGCTGGGAAATGTAGTTTTAGTGCGGCAGCGCGCAGCCGCCCACTGGCCAGTAAGTAAAAATTAAAAAAGAAAGGTCCCACCTCCACAGCCCCTTTCTTACAGCAGCCGGGCACCACTTCAGAGGCGGCAGCAGCAGACAGGCACCAGGCCAACCACAGCATGAGGTATACTATGGCCCGAGTTGGGGGGACAGTTACTTGATGTCACTGTCCCCCACCTATATGACCATGTCATTGTCTTGTCCCCCACTCGTTTGGCCATGGCACAGTGACATGGCCATATGGGTGGAGGACAGTGACAAGGCCATATGGGTGGGGAACAGTGACATGGCCATATGGGTGGGGGACAGTGACATGGCCATATGGGTGGGGGGGCAGTGACATGGACATATGGGTAGGGCACAGTGACTTGGCTCATATGGGTGGGGGGACAGTGGACATGGACAAGATAATGGGGGAACAGTGACATGGACATATGGGTGGGGGACAGTGACATGGCCATATGGGTGGGGGACAGTGACATGGCCATATGGGTGGGGGACAGTGACATGGCCATATGGGTGGGGGACAGTGACATGGACATATGGGTGGGGGACAGTGACATGGCCAAATGAGTGGGGAACAGTGACATGGACATATGGGTGGGGGACAGTGACATGGCCATATGGGTGGGGGACAGTGACATGGCCAAATGGGTGGGGGACAGTGACAAGGCCATATGGGTGGGGGACAGTGACAAGGCCATATGGGTGGGGGACAGTGACATGGCCATATGGGTGGGGGACAGTGACAGGGCCATATGGGTGGGGGACAGTGACATGGCTATCATGTAACCTCTGCTTGTGGTCAGTCAGCCACCCTGACCCATGTCACTGTCCCCCAGAGTCTCTCTTATCGTATAGTAATGGCCGGGCCACATAGCAGTTACTATATGATAAGATAGACTCTGGGGGACAGTGGCACGGGTCAGGGTGGCTGGCTGACCACAAGCAGAGGTTACATGACTTAATGTGTGCCCCCAGGCCAGTCCACACAGCAGCTCCTAAGTTATATAAAATGCTGCGTGGACTGGCCTGTGGGCACAAGATGGATGTCCATGACCCTTATAGCCCCTCCATCATGTGGTCAGCCATCCTGTGTCCCCAGACCTGGCTACGCAGCATTTTATATAACTTAGGAGCTGCTGCGTGGTCTGGTTGGGGGGCCCAGTGCACAGTTCTGCCCAGGGGCCCATAATGCTGTTAAGACGGTCCTGCTCTGTGCCGTCTCTTCCATCTGTGACATTGGATTCGGCTAACGTCACAGATGATCTCCAGCTTGTGGCTCTTGCAGGACTACAGCTCCTAGTAGCCATTATAGCATGGTGGGAGATGTAGTGCTGCAACAGCTGGAGCCACAGGTTGGAGATGACTGGGCTTGGATGAGATGTAGAGAGCAAAATGGATCAGAGAGCGCCCCCTATCACTGCTTGCTGTTCATATTCAATGCTTTGCTTGCACTAGTCCTGTCTACACAGCTAATGGGGCTGTTACAATCTAACAGAGTGGACAATCTCCGCGTCAGGACTCCTTTCATCGACTCTTGTAACACCCCAATCAGTCTCAACTTATCCATTCCTATACAAAAAATATTACCTACTATTTGTAACGTGACATATAAGCAAATAAGAGTAGAGCAATCTTTCTGTCATTACCTACCACTTGCAACGTGACTACAAAGAGATAAGCAGCAATGGCAGTGAGATTAGTCTGACTTGCTAACTCCATACCTCATGTATTGCTCTTGTCATTACTCTGCAATCTAGTCTAATCTTATCTATCCCTGTCCAAAAAACAGTAGAGCAACCATTCTATCATTACCTACCACTTGCAATGTTACTACATAGAGTTAAGCAGCAATTGCAGTAAAGGGAGATTGGTCTGTCCTTCTAACTCTATACCTCGTGTATTGCTCGCCATTACTCTATGATCTAGTCTTCTCATCTTTCTCGGTCTAAGAACAGTAGAGCTATTGTTCTGTCATTACCTACTATTTGCAATGTCACTACATAGGGATAAGCAGCAATTGCAGTGAGATTAGTCTGACCTGCTAACTCCATACCTCATGTATTGCTCTTGTCATTACTCTGCAATCTAGTCTAATCTTATCCATCCCTGTCCAAAGAACAGTAGAGCGATTGTTCTGTCATTACCTACTATTCGCAATGTCACTACATAGAGATAAGCAGCAATTGCAGTGAGATTAGTCTGACCTGCTAACGCCATACCTTATATATTGCTCATCACTACTCTGTGATCTAGTCTAATCTTATCTATCCCTGTCTAAAGAACAGTAGAGCGACCATTCTATCATTACCTACCACTTGCAATGTGACTACATAGAGTTAAGCAGCAATTGCAATAAAGGGAGATTAGTCTGTCCTGCTAACTCTATAGCTCATGTATTGCTCGTCATTACTCTGTGATCTAGTCTTCTCATCTTTCCCTGTCTAGGAAGAGTAGAGCGATCGTTCTGTCATTACCTACTATTTGCAATAGGTCTACATAGCGATAAGCAGCAGCTGCAGTATAAAATTGTTTTTTCAGGAATATTGGTTTGAAGAAAAAAAAAATACAAAAACTTCTGATGGAAGTGTCCCTTTAAATTTTGTAATTTTTCTTAGTGTCCAGTCCCTTTACCAAGATTGGAGGGGGCTGATAAGACCCGTATCTCCTCTAATGTCACCTGTGGTGTTCTACATGGAGCCCGGGCGGCGCGTGCGCCCCGTCCTCGTTATTGATCTGGAGATGGATCACATCTGCCTTTTCCTGGTGTGATGTTCCCTTGACTGATAAATGGAAATCATATGTCGGGGGCTGAGTTTAATGTGTCCCATTCATCACCTAGACCAAAGGGAATATTCAATAATGTGTCATGCTTCATGTGACAAGTCAAATGGGGAGCTACTAATGAGCAATAATGTCTGCCGCACTCCATTGACTCTGGTATATTTAGACGTACTTTGCATTTAAAGCAGATATACAGGGAGTGCGGGCTCCGTGGGGAGGAGCGGCAGGAGCGGAATTAATTGGATAATCCTAAGGGATTATTACTTTTTAAAAAGTGCAGACTGTAAACTAAAAATATCACCCGGCCTCCAAGTCCTTTCATGTATTTAATATGCACATCTCCAATGCGGGAGGAAAAAAGGGTCGACGCTTTCATGGAAGAGGCACGGAATTTGGGTGCAAAACGGTACGGTTCCCCATAGATATCAACTTATTTGGGGGAGAAGGGGGAGTGGTGTCAGGACGTAGAGATCACACCAAATAATTCTTATCTGGGCCTGTGTAAAGATGGGTCCTCCAGAGCTAGAGACACTCTTTGTAACTGTTCTTAAAGGGATTGTCTCACTACATTGATTCATGTTACCCGAGTTCTGTTTTCTTGGTTTCATTTTGAATTCAGGGGCGTGTTTACCGGCTTCTACTAGGCTGCAGTAGAAGCCAGGTCTGTGGCTATAGCAACCAGTGCTGGCAGCCTATCAGGAGAGATCAAACAGGTCTGTAGCGATAGCAAGTAGCACTGGCAGCCTATCAGGAGAGATCAAACAGGTCTGTAGCTATAGCAACCAGTGCTGGCAGCCTATCAGGAGAGATAGAACAGGTCTGTAGCGATTGCAACCAGTGCGGGCAGCCTCTCAGGAGCGATCGTACAGGTCTGTAGCTATTGCAACCAGTGCCGGCAGCCTATCAGGAGAGATTGAACAGGTCTGTAGCTATAGCAACCAGTGCTGGCAGCCTATCAGGAGAGATCAAACAGGTCTGTAGCTATAGCGACCTGAGAAGCTGATGCAGCCCATACAAGAGCCGATATCTAGGAATAGGTAGGAGTTACTTGTTTTTGGGAGATCTTTAACATAAAAAGCAATCCTTGTAGTGAGACAACCCCTTTAACTTTGGCCAAGGATCCTGAGCAGAAGACCTTCCTCTGACCTTGCAGTTCGTTAAAGGGAATGTGTTATCAGAAAATGACCTATTGTTTAACTCACATTTTATTTTAAACACATTTTGTATGAATTTTTGGTTGTGTTTCTTTTTAATTTTCCATATCACTTTCAGCATTTTTTTTAATAATTCTTAAGTCCTGCAGTTCTCAATTTGGCCACTAGGGCCTAATAATCGTCTGACACTTCCTGTTCTGTATAGAAAGATTCTCAGTTGTCTGCTCATTATCAGTAAAAGCAGGGTCAAGCTCAAAGGAGACACCAATGTGTACAGATAACACAGAATCCACCAGTCACAAGAGGAGATGTCACAGCCCCCCTCTCCACTCCCTTCACAGTGAAAACTCTCCTATACAAGTCTATGGGACAGAATCTGTCTTAAAGGGGGTTGTCTCGCTACAAAGAATAGCTTTCAAATTGTAGGAACACAAAATAAAGACATTTTCCAAATATATTGCTTTGTTCCTCTGTTTTCCCTAAGGAGATACAAGTGAATTTATGACCTCCCTGGCTATTTCAGTTCCCTCAGTAACCAACCTGTAAACAATTCTCCCCCTGCTGTTTGTTCAATGAGATAACAGTGAGTGATATCACACAGGTCACAGCAGTGTCCTGTGCTGCTCAGCAGTAAAAAGCTTGATTTATGTAAAATAAACAGAACTGTAATTAGGGCTTTTGTTTTGGGGATCAGATAAGAAGTCCTGTTAGTAGTTTGAGAAGCTAATCTGATCTAATTAGCATCTGAAAGCACAGCAGGGCAGGGAGCTGTACAAGCACTGAGCTGTATGCAAATGAGTCAGTCTGAACCAGGAAGTGACAGAGTATTTCATTCATGCATTCCCTGAAACTCTGAAGGGAGACAACTCCTTTAAGAATCCTATGGGCATGAAGCTGCTGTAAAGTATCTCTCTGACTGCTGTTAAAGCAGTGCAAGCAAGAATGTCTTCCCCACAATCATATATAGACGGCCGAATAGAGAAATCTACAATCAGGAAATAAAAACGACCGAGAGGAAAAGCATATGGATCAGGGGCTTGATTTAATAAGTAAAAAAAAAAAAAATTGGCGACAGATTCCCTTTAATTGGGTGCAGGACAAGCCCTTTAGGAGTACAGCAGATCCTTCAGTGTTGAGGGAATATTTCATGTACAATTAGTCAAGGTTCCTTCAGTTCATAGGATGTCCATCAATAGTGGAGCGTCCCAGGAACCTAGCGTCGACCTTCTCCATGACGGCTCCTGCCTGGGATTCATTGTGAATCGTCATGATAATAAATTCGGGGTGTGGGCTTCTGTAGCTTTGTCTTTATGATGAGTGAAAACAAGGGCCAGGAATGCATGAAATAATGTTATGTTTCACCTGCGAAGAGAAGACATCGATTTTATTCCATATTCATTGTTCAGAACGTAATATTCTGCTCAGAGCTCGAGGCCATAAATGTCAATCACCTGCCACCGCTCGGCCATGCAATTCAATCCATACAAATTAAGAATTATCCTCGGAGAGGCCTCCTCAAAGAGAAGCTTCTGCAGCTAATACTGCTTACTGGAGATTGTCCTTGACGTGAGATAACAGCAAGACACTTCCCGAAGTCCTCCAATGGACGTAACGTCTTCCATCTTGAGCGCCAACTACTGAAAGAAATGATTGAGATTTTTGAGGTCATGAAGGGGCCACAGGCTTCCACAAATATTGTTGGCTTATATACGCACCTCCCAATACATATGAGAGTGGCTGTACCTGGTCACTCGAATGGTAGCAAGGAGAAGTTGGTACAGATCTCTATATGGGCAAGGCAATATGACTAAAAAATAAGGTGAATGTGACCCCTTAATTCAGCTGATCGATGAGGGTCCTCAAACAGTCTCACACTGGGGTGGCTGGGGCCAACAAGTGGAATTGCTTCTTGGGGCCCACCAGTATAGTTGATTCTTGGGTCCCATCAGTTGGGTTTATTCTTGGAGCCCACCAGTATAGTTGATTCTTGGGGTCCCCAGTGGAGTTGATTCTTGGGGCCCCCAGTGGAGTTGATTCTTGGGGCCCCCCAGTGGAGTTGATTCTTGGGTCCCACCAGTGGAGCTGATTCTTGGGGCCACCAGTGGAGGTGATTCTTGTGGCCACCAGTGGAGATGATTCTTGTGGCCACCAGTGGAGGTGATTCTTGTGGCCACCAGTGGAGCTGATTCTTGTGGCCACCCGTGGAGGTGATTCTTAAGGCTCACCAGTGGAGCTGATTCTTAAGGCTCACCAGTGGAGATGATTCTTGGGGCCCACCAGTGGAGCTGTATCTTAAGGCTCACCAGTGGAGCTGATTCTTGGACCTACCAGTGGAGCTGATTCTTGGACTCATAAGTGGAGCCGATTATTGGGGCCACCAGTGGAGCCGATTATTGGGGCCACCAGTGGAGCCGATTATTGGGGCCCACCAGTGGAGTTGATTCTTGGGGATCCACCAGTGGAGCTTATTCTTGGGGCCCACCAGTGGAGTTTATTCCAGGGGTCCACCAGTGGCGTTGATTCCTGGGGCCCACCAGTAGAGTTGATTTTTGAGGCCCACCAGTGTAGCTGATGCCTGGAGTCCAATAATGGCGTTGATTTTTGGGGCCACCAGTGGAGTCGATTTATCAAATAGTTACAGGAATAAAAATAGTGGAATCAGAAAAAACATTGAAATGTTAAAGCTTATTGAACTTGGAAAGGAATTTTTCTTCCTTTATTGGACAATTATCCTAATCACAGGTGTTTCTACCTACCTCTGAATCACTGTAGGGTTAAAGGTTGGACCGGATGGACCCGTGTCTTTCCAACCTTATCTACGATGTTACTATATTAAAAACACAGAAAAAACTACACACAAAAAAGTTTTTGTGGTCCAAAAATTTACAATAGTTAACCTGGATGATAAATCTCATGGATCAATTATCCCATAGACAAGGAAATTTTTTTTTCACGGAATGTTTTTTACTCTCTCCACAACCCTCCCAAAAAACGTAATAAAAGAGAATTGATGGGTTACAGGTATCCCAAAATGAAAAGCCGTTGAAAATGCAGCTCGTCCCACAGAAAACAAGCCCTGAATCATGGGAAAAAGTAAAAAGTTTTGTCTTGGAACACAGTTATAGGAAAAAAATTAAAAATATTTGGGGTGTTATCACGGGGTTACATGCCGGAACGGCCTCTGCATTTATTTCACATCTAGGACTCCCGGTCTGTAAACAAATGACCGTATTAATTATTTCTCACATCGCCGGCCTCCCACACATCCGTCATTTATCTCACCCCGAGCAAAGTGAAAATAAATACCAGTGATTTATGAGAGCAGCGGCCTTGGCTGGAGCAAGGAGCGAGCGCGAACGGAGAGACCGGATGATGCATTCCTGCTGTAGGGAGAGGTCTACCAGGATCAGCGGCTGCAGAGACCTTTATTTTACCGGTGATGAAGGTTTTAAAAACTTTTTTTTTACTCTTCAGATTTGTATTAGTGCATACGTAACGAGGTGGCCTCACCCTCCGACCTAATCTTACACAATGAGCCGCCACCCTCCGACCTAATTTTACACGATGAGCCGCCACCCTCCGACCTAATCTTACACAATGAGCCGCCACCCTCGGACCTAATTCTTACACAATGAGCCGCCACCCTCCGACCTAATCTTACACAATGAGCCGCCACCCTCCGACCTAATCTTACACAATGAGCCGCCACCCTCCGACCTAATCTTACACAATGAGCCGCCACCCTCAGACCTAATATTACAAAAAGAGCCGCCACCTCCGACCTAATCTTACACCATTAGCCTCCACCCTCCGACCTAATCTTACACAATGAGCCGCCACCCTCCGACCTAATTTTACACAATGAGCCGCCACCCTCCTACCTAATCTTACACATCGAGCCGCCACCCACCTACCTAATCTTACACACTGAGCCGCCACCCTCCGACCTAATCTTACACAATGAGCCGCCACCCTCCGACCTAATCTTACACGATGAGCCGCCACCCTCCGACCTAATCTTACACAATGAGCCGCCACCCTCCGACCTAATCTTACACAATGAGCCGCCACCCTCTGACCTAATCTTACACAATGAGCCACCACTTACCAAATGTTTACAGGGTCATGCCATTAGTGGGATACAAAAAACAGCACCAAGAGCTAGAGGTAGGGTTGCCGGTTACTACTGACAGATATAATAACATATTTCAATGTTTTACATCACCTATCGGATGATCCTATGTTATACTGGCAGTTATAATACACTGCAATACAGGAATATTGCAGTGCTTTGTATCACATGTCAAATGGTCACAGGGTCATGCTACAAGTGGGATACAAAAAAAAGCACCAGGGACTAAAGGTGGGATTGCCTGTTACGTCTATACATACCAATATAATATACCCAAGAATTACCTCCACTGGGGGGGCCCAAGAATCACCTCCACTGGGGGGCCCCAAGAATCAACTCCACTGGGGGGGCCCCAAGAATCAACTCCACTGGGGGGGCCCCAAGAATTACCTCCACTGGGGGGGCCCAAGAATCAACTCCACTGGGGGGCCCCAAGAATCAACTTCACCAGCGGGCACCAAGAATCACCTCCACCAGTGAGCTCCCAAGAATCAACTCCACTGGTGGGTCCCAAGAATCAGCTACCCTGGTTGCCCCATGAACCAACACCACTGGTGGACCCTAAGAATCAACTACACTAATGAGCTCCAACAATTAACTTTACTGGTGGGCTCCTGGCACCTCAGCCGACACTGGCCCCACGGTGGATGCTGATGGCTGTAGAGGACCTGTGAGTTGACCGAGCTGTGTAATACTTATTTTTCCCTGCGGGGGCACTGCAGGACGACTAAACACCTGCTGCTGGCTTCACCAATTAGCCCAGCAGCGACACATACTGTTCAGGGCCATATTTAGAGCCGATGTTGACCTTGGTGCTGAGCCTTAATACAGCCCCCATTAAGGGCACATGTAGGCCAGAGAAGGCACTGCCTACAGCGCTGCACATTGTCACTAAATTCCTCCAGTACTCCCCAGAAAATAGGAAGGTTGAGAAGCGGGGGCAAGGACTTGGAGAATTTTTATTTATTTAGTGCCACCCCATGCACGATGCTGCCATAGGCACTGGCCCTCCAGTGTCTAGTGGTTATTACAACCCTGACCCTGTCATCAGTTCATGTGAGGAAATTCTCCGAAGGAAAAAGAGTTTCGACAGTGGATAATCCCTTTAAGATCTCTTCTTCCATCCATAATGAATTCCACTGGAACATTCGATTTTAATTTCCTCTCAGAAAACAGAAACAGTTTTACATCAAGTGGAGTAGAAAAGTTTCAAAGTTCTCAAGTTCCACTTTAGGATAATCACCTCCATGAATTAAGATTTTATGATTTCCCCTACAATACTGCTCCTCTTCATCTCATTTATGGCCGCGATGAATCACGTCGGAGTTCTCTTTGTTGCTTGTGTCACTTTTATTTGCTGAATTTTTAATTTTTTTCATTCGGCAAAGCGAGCACAGAACTAGTGTGACAGCCCCCAGAGCCCAGAACCGCTTCAAGGTCTGCACTGCAAAGCCCGGATCTTACTGGAAGGAGTCTACACTGCTGGAACAGGGGATCCAAAGAAGGAGAGTATAAGGTTTTTTTCATTTTACTGGGGCCCCAGGAGCTGCTGGTATGATTTTGATGGACAATTCCTTTAAGAGATGGACAACCCCTTTAAGAGGTCCTTCTAATCTGATGCCACGCATTTAAGGCTAAGTGGTGGATGTCTTTGGGTTAGTAGGGCTTGGCAGGCATCCCTAGTAACTATCATGGAATGGATCTGTCAATATGTTCTGTTTTTGGGTTGGGGGACAAGAGCCTTGACAGTTTTGTCATTGATGGAGCACAGTTAGGATATTCCATCAATGTCTGACCAGGGATAGTCCAACCAATAGGACTTGTGCTGTTTGCTAGTAATTGGGAGCAGCACTGCGAAAGCCTGGCTTCCTCTAATTTACTACTTATGTTTGGTTTTATCCACATGATTGTCCATTGACTGTAATAGGCCAACCATGAGGTCTATGAAGAAAGTGTAACCAACAGGTGGCCAGAGTGTTGGACTGAGGTGCATGGGGCCCACCAGTGGAGTTGATTCTTGGGGGCCCACCAGTAGAGTTGATTCTTGGGGGCCCACCAGTAGAGTTGATTCTTGGGGGCCCACCAGTAGAGTTGATTCTTGGGGGCCCACCAGTAGAGTTGATTATTGGGGTCCTCCAATGGAGTTGATATGTAGGGCCCACTTGTAGAGTTGATTCTTGGGCTCCTCCAATGGAGTTGATATGTGGAGCCCATCAGTGGAGTTGATTCTTGGATGCCACCGGTGACGTTTATGCTAGGGGCCCACCTGTGGAGGTAATTCTTGGGGCCCACCAGTAGAATAGATTCCTGGAGCCAACCAGTGGTGGTGATTATTGGGGTCAACCAGTTGAGTTGATTCTTGGGGCCCACCAGTGAAGTTGGTTCTTGGGCCCCCATTAGTGGAGTTGGTTCTTGGGGCCCACCAGTGGAGATGATTCTCAGGGCCCACCAATAGAGTTAATTAATGGAGCCGACACTACAGCTACTATACAGGCCTCTTGCACTCTGCCTCTCTTTCTTTCTCCCTGAAAAGCTGCCTCAGGCCTGCCATGTCCAGGGGTCCAAAGGTGGATTGCCCTGTACCTCTGTGGGTCAGTCAGAGCTTGAGCAACCAAGTGGAACAACACTCTCTCTTCATTCTAATCAGAAATGGTCACAGCAGTCAGACCTCAGCTGATTGGACATTGATGCCATACCCAGTGATTCACCACCAGTGACTACCTCGAGACAACCCCTAAGTCCCAATCCTTGCATCTCAGCTTGTTCCTCGTCATCACTGAGCCCTGCACGGCAGGAGGAACCAGATGATCACAATTAAGTTGCTACAAGAGAAGGACGCGGCCCTCAATCCTCTTATCTCTCTCAGAAGTGAAATGAATAAAGCCTTGAAATCTGGATACGTGAGAGATGGCTTTAATGAATTATTATGTTCCCCAATCAAAGAGCAATTAAAATCTCCTTCCATAAGTGACACTTTGTCTCTCTCCTTGTAAGACTGAGAAGATCAAGACATTAAAGAAGCGTCGACACCGAAGGCAGCTCCTATAATAAAGAATTCTCATTGCTATAGAAAGAAAATTACCTTCATTAAATTATATTCCTATAAAAAGGACAAACTCCATTTACTATAATATGTCTCCCCCAAGACTCGGCCGGCAGATAGCGGAGCGCGTATATTCCCCATTGTGTCCGCACCTCTTCCGGCCATGCATGTCCTTATCGTACAGCTGCTCCGTTTCTCAGTTCCTCCAGCTTTCTGAGTTGGAGAGATCTGAGGCCGGTGCTGGACACATATTTTTTTTAGCCATTTTTTACCGGCACAATTTGTGGTCAGACGTTAGGTAACAGTCAATAGGGAAATGTAAAATGCACTACAAACCATGGTTTCATTTTTGTGGTGTTTTTCCTTACCTACCCCAGAAAAGCCACATCTTCTCCTGCTGAAACCACATCCTCTCCTGGAGGAGCCACGTTCTCCCCTTTTAAAACCACATCTTTAACTGGGAACAGACAAATTCTCACCTGAAGGAGGAACATCCTCACCTAGAGGAGCTGCTACATCTCCTGGTGGAACCACATCCTCTCCTGGAGCAGCCACATGCTCACCTAAAAAAGCCATGTCCTCTCCTGGTGGAACCGCATCCTCTCCTGGAGGAGCAGCATCCTACTCTCGTAGAGGAGCCACAACCTTGCTTGGGAGAAGGCACAGCCTCGCCGGGGAGGAGCCACACAGCCTCGCTTGGGAGAAGGCACAGCCTCGCCGGGGAGGAGACACACAGCCTCGCCGGGGAGGAGACACACAGCCTCGCCGGGGAGGAGACACACAGCCTCGCCGGGGAGGAGACACACAGCCTCGCCGGGGAGGAGACACACAGCCTCGCCGGGGAGGAGAGACACAGCCTCGCCGGGGAGGAGAGACACAGCCTCGCCGGGGAGGAGAGACACAGCCTCGCCGGGGAGGAGAGACACAGCCTCGCCTGGGAGGAGAGTGAGGAGACACGGCCTCGCCTGGGAGGAGGACACAGCCTCGCCGGGGGAGGAATGAGGACCACAGCCTCGCCGGGGGAGACGTGAGATGACACAGCCTCGCCTGGGAGGAGAGACACAGCCTCGCCTGGGAGGAGAGACACAGCCTCGCCGGGGAGGACAAGCGGAGAGACACAGCCTCGCCGTTGAGGGGAGAGACACAGACTCGCCGTGGAGGAGAGGACACAGCCTCGCCGGGGAGGAGAGACACAGCCTCGCCGGGGGATGGAGGAGACACACAGCCTCCGCCGGGAGGAGAGAGGACACAGCCTCGCCTGGGAGGAGAGAACACAGCCTCGCCTGGGAGGAGAGACACAGCCTCGCCTGGTGGAACTACATCACAGCCAGTGCAGCTGCTATGTATTTGCAATTTATCGATTGTATGTTGCTTTTATTTGAGCATCAAGCACCCAAAAACAGCTGCCTACAGATGGGAAACGTTACTTACAGATTGACTTACTGGCTTAGCTTTGACCCTGGTCATATTTCAAGGCTCTTTTATGGGTCGGATGTGACTTCAAGGAACGCTACTTCCAATCAGTGGCTCCAGAGTCTGAACTCTGTTTTCCAGAGCTGATGTGAGCGTTTAAATCTTTGTGGAGCATTTGTGGTTTGTGAGAATATAGACATCTTCATGGTGATCTCCCCAAGCAGAAACCTTACTCCCTTAGAGCACTGTATGGGGGTATTATTGTTGCAGTGTGTGGTGCCTGTTATCTGGGAATATGTGGCCATCAGGTTCCTTTCCTCCTTGCAGGACTAGTTCCCTAGAGAGAGGCCAACCTTGCTTTAGAGCCCCTTGGTTGACGCTCAGACTCGTGACCTGGGTTACCAAGAGCCAGACTGGGTCTCTCTTTTGGCCTGGAGGACAGGAAAAAAAGTGTAGAGGGGGGCCCTCCTCTTGCCTAGACTGCATTCTTGTTCAGTTTTTATTTGACACTGTTGAATTTTTATCGACTTGGTTGTAGAAGCGTGTACAGTATTTAGGTGGTCCAAAAGAAAAAAAAAAAAAAAACAGTATTCCACTGTCCCATAATTATTTATTCCCAGGACTGTATCAAGTAAAAAGAAGTGTGTCCTCTACGTCTAAGAGGAAAGAAGATTTCCACATAAAGAAGAGGATTCTTTACTGTAAGAGCAGTGAGACTATGGAGCTCTTCCCAAGGAAGAGGTCAATATGAAAAAATCACCCATGATCTAGTTATACCCAGTACAAGGGAGCGTCCTCTACGTCTAGAGGAAAGACGGTCTCTACATAAACATAGAAGGGATTTTTAACTGTAAGGGCTGCAAGGCTATTGAGCCCTCTGCCTGAGGAAGGGATCAATACAAAGATATTCCCCATGATCTATTTAAACCCACTACTGTATCTAATACAAGAGGGGCGTCCTCTAAGTCTAGAGGAAAAAAGGCTTCTAGATAAACATAGAAGGGATTCTTTACTGTAAGAGCGGGGAGTCTATGGAGCTCTCTGCCCGAGGAAGGGGTCAATATAAAGATCTCCCCCATGATCTATTTATACCCAGTACTGTATCCAGCATAAGGGGGTGTCCCATAGGTCTAGAGGAAAGAAGGCTTCTACATAAGCCTAGAAGAGGATTTTTACTGTAAGAGCAGTGAGGCTATGGAGCTCTCTGCCTGAGGAAGGGGTCAAAACAAAGATCTCCCCCACAATCTATTTATACCCAGTACAGTATCCAGCACAAGGGGGGTGTCCTCTACGTCTGGAGGAAAGATTTCCACATTAACATAGCAGGGGATTCTTTACTGTAAGAGCAGTGAGGCTATGGAGCTCTGTGTCTGAGGAAGGGGTCAATACAACGATCTCCCCCATGATCTATTTATACCCGGTACTATATCAAGCACAAGACGGTGTCCTCTATATCTAGAGGAAAAAAGGCTTCTAGATAAACATAGAAGGGATTCTTTACTGTAAGAGCGGGGAGTCTATGGAGCTCTCTGCCCGAGGAAGGGGTCAGTACAAAGATCTCCCCTATGATCTATTTATACCCAGTACTGTATCCAGCACAAGGCAGTGTCCTCCACATCTAGAGGAAAGAAGGATTCTACATAAACATAGAAGGGATTCTTTACTGTAAAAGCGGTGAAACTATGGAGGTCTTTGGCAGAAGAAGGGGTGAATACACAGTATAGCAATCCACACTATGGGCACCATCCATCAATGTACCAGCCCCATGGGCCTAAGTATATATAGAAGACCATGGACTTCCTCCTGTGCCCAATGTGTTCAGAATGAGTTCACACGAGGACAATTGAGGCCAGGACGCCCCCATATAGCAGCAGCGCATGCACTTGGCTCAGAGCACCTTTCGCCATGTGAAGATCTCTGTGCTATATTTAGTCGGTGACCCCGAGCCATTGACGGTGCGCTCTCTGAACACAGTATTACCGAGGTGGCATCGGTTGGAGGCTGATGACGCCCCGTGAACCATTCCGCTACTCTGCCGTCTCTCGGAGCTCGGCTTCACACGGCTGGAAGCTTGATCAACTTCTCAACCGCTGACTTCTCTTCCTCATTGTCTCTCTTTTTAAGATGATAATTTGTTGTGACTGATTTAACTGGTAAGTGCCGACAGGATTAACACGGAACTGGATTTACTTCTAATTACAGGATTTTCTGGCAGAGTAAAGGACAGTAATATCCTACTGATGAAGCGCGGGTTCTTAAAGGGCAAGTCCACTTTTGCTGAATAAACCAAGAGGGAAGAGAATTTAGAAGCCCCCCGGCCCCAATACAAAACTCATAGTCACCCTCCTAAGTGTAGTGTCTCTGCACTCTCAGTTAATAAAGAAGCAATAGGAATAGTTGGGGATAAACGGATAAGACCCTTCCTGACCACCCTCTAGCTTCGGTTGGCTTTTTCCAGGGGCTGAATGGTCATTCATCATCTATAATGGACCATTCCCACCATCCGGCACTTAAAGGAGTTGTCTCGCTACAGCGTTTGGCAGCCTTTTGTGCTGGTTGCCAGGCAGAGCTTGTGAAATGGAGGGAGTATCTTCACTTTCTGCAGACACGCCCCACACAGTGCACCTGATGGTTCATTCTGTGTGAGCTGGGGGGAAGGGAGAGGCTCTCAGCTGTCCGAGACTAAGGCTATGTGCACACAGCAAAAGACAAAATGCCGTCGAAAATCTGAAGGTATTTCAGTATTTGAAGTGTACACATAGCCTGAGGAATCATCCGAAGTGAAAAGCTAAGTGTAACTCCATAGTGTATATCTACATTTCTCGCGCTCTCTACATACTTTGTAACTAGAATGAGCATTTGGCATTCAGAACTCCAGGAAAGATGGGTGATTTTTTTTTTTCTCTGTCTCTCTCAGATAGAGAGATTTACTGCAGATTATTACACCTCTAACCTATACAGATCTGCAGAACAAAACTATACGCTTTATCGGTTTGCGTTTACATGGGACTGCACATCTGTCTCACAAAAGTGTTTTCAGTGTAACTGCACATTTTTCTCACAAAAGTTTTTTTTTTACGTGGGACTGCACAGTTCAGCCATGTTCTCTCTGCTTGTGTTTTACAAGGGACTGCGCATCTTTCTTACAAAAGTGTTGTACGTGGGGATGTGCATATGTCACAAAAGTTTTATGTGGGACTGCATAGTAAAGCTGTGCTCTCATTGTGCTTGTTATTTACATGGGACTGTGCATCTGTGTCACAAAAGTGTTTTATGTGGGACGCGCATCTGTCACAAAAGTTTTTTATGTGGGACTGCACATGTCTGACATAAGTTTTCTTACGTAGGACTGCACAGTTCAGCTATATTCTCTCTCTGCTTGTGTTTTACATGGGACTACGCATCTGTCACACAAAAGTGTTGTACGTGGGACTCTGCATCTGTCACAAAGGACCACATTTAAGTTTGTAATGGGATGGCTATGCACATTTTTATGTGATCATGTAAAGTGTGTTCATTGGTTGACTATGTGCGGCAAATCTGTCGCCCTGCACAAAAGTTTTTTATGTGGGACTGCGCATCTGTGTCACAAAAGTGTTTTACATGGGACTGCACAGTACAGTTGTGCTCTCACTGTGTTTGTGATTTATGTGGAACTGTGCATCTGTGTCACAAAAGTGTCTTATGTGGGACTGCACAGTACAGCTGTGTTCTCGCTCTGCTTGTGTTTTACATGTGGCTACGCATCTGTCACACAAAAGTGTTGTACGTGGGACTCTGCATCTGTGTCACAAAAGTTTTGTATGCGGCACTGCACATCTGTGTCACGAAAGTGTTGTACATGGGAATGCGCATATGTCACAAAAGTGTTTTATGTGGGACTGCGTAGTAAAGCTGTGCTCTCATTGTGTTTGTGATTTGCATGGGACTTCACATCTGTGTCACAAAAGCTTTTTATGTGGGACGCGCATCTGTCACAAAAGTGTTTTATGTGGGACTGCGCAGCTGTCACAAAAGTGTTTTACATGGGACTGCACAGTACAGCTGTGCTCTCACTGTGTTTGTGATTTATGTGTAACTGTGCATCTGTGTCACAAAAGTGTTTTACGTGGGACTGCACAGTACAGCTGTGTTCGGTTTGTGTTGTAGGTGGCACTGCACATCTGTCTCACAACAGTGTTTTATGTGGGACTGCTTTAAGCTAATAAATCAAAACATACTTTAAGAAAACAGATCCAACAACAGCATTTGTTATTTTTTCCCCAAGTAGTCCGAGGACAAGTTGTTGGTACAAGTAATAAGACCATTGCTTGGCCCCTGTTGGTCAGAGGCTGCATGCTCAGACATTTGTTACAATAATCTTTTGCACCTTCAGGCACTCAAACTATTAAATAGCATATTAGAAGAACAGCAAATCCAGCAACAGCAGCTTGTTGGTGATTCCCAATGTAGTAATTTAGGGGTCTAACCTCTGCTGTTGGCTTTTTTTTTCTGAGGCTGCATTGCCAGCCCTTCACTATTATAGCCTCTTGGGATTAGGCACTCCCACTAGCACATAGAGACCTATTAGAAGAATAAAAGATCCAGCAACAGCAACTTGTTGATGGTTTCCAAGCACCAGGAAGAAATGTTTTTGGGTGGTGTCTAACTGCTAAGCCTGTCACTATGCTTCTTTTCCAGCTGTTGATGCCCAACTTTTTACTCTAATAGCCTTTTTCTCCTTAGGCACCTAAATTATTACACAGAGACTTATTACAAGACAAGCAGCTTCAGCCACAGCAGTTGGTTAATGGTTTCCAAAGCATCAAATTGGGGGTCCAACCCTTGCTGTGCCTCTTTGGCTCCTGTTGGCTTTTTTCTAAGGCTGCTTTGCCAGCCCTTCACTATTATAGCCTCTTGTCATTAGGCACTCACACTATCACATAGAGACCTATTAGAAGAATAAAAGATCCAGCAACAGCTTCTTATTGGTGTTTTCCAAATACCAAGAGGACAAGTTGGGGGTCTGACTGCTCAGACCTTCTTTGCTCCCCTTTGGCTCCTGTAGGCAAGGTCAGCTATGGACTATAATAACCTTAGGCACTAAAACCATTAAAGGGGTTGTCTCGCTACAAAGATTAGCTTTCAACATGTAGGGAACAGTAAATGACGTCTTTTCCAAATATATTGCTTTATTCATTTTTTGTTGTTGAGGAACTTCACCTGATTTTATCACCTTCTGAGGGCTTTCTGGTTTCTCTAGTGACCGACCTGTTTGTTTGCTCTCCCCTGCTGTTTGTCTTATCGGATAGCAGGGAGTGATGTCATCACCCAGGTCACAGCACAGAACTGCCTACAGCCTGAGAGCTTGTGTGTTATCTGATAGCAGGGGAGTGTCTCACACAGGTCGAGCACGAACTCCTACAGCCTGAAGCTGTGTGTTATTGTGCAGGAGTGACGTCATCAACAGTCGCAAACTGCTGAGCCTGAGAGCTTGTGTGTTACCTGAGCTGGGTGACGTCATCACAAGGTCAAGATGCTGGGTGAGAGCTTGACGTGTTATCTGTAGCAGGAAGTGACGTCTCAACAGTCGCAGAACTGCTGGCAGCCTGAGAGCTTGTGTGTTATCTGATAGCAGGGAGTGACGTCATCACACAGGTCGCAGAACAGAACTGCTGGCAGCCTGAGAGCTTGTGTGTTATCTGATAGCAGGGAGTGACCTCATCACACAGGTCGCAGAACTGCTGGCAGCATGATAGATTCTGTGGAAACTGATCGCATGGAGTGACGACATCACACAGGTCGCAGAACTGCTGCAGCCTGAGAGCTTGTGTGTTATCTGATAGCAGGGAGTGACGTCATCACACAGGTCACAGAACTGCTGGCAGCCTGAGAGCTTGTGTGTTATCTGATAGCAGGGAGTGACGTCATCACACAGGTCCCAGAACTGCTGACAGCCTGAGAGCTTGTGTGTTATCTGATCTTTCAGACAAAAGACACTAATTACTGCTGTTTACCTTAGCTCAGAAGCTTCTCTGGACCTCAGAGCAGGAGACTGTTTATCTAATTAGCAGAAGTCTGTATACGCTGAGCTCATATGCTAATTACAGACACCTTGACCAGGATGTAACAGGATGCATGAATGAAAGAATGCTGCTTTGCTCTATGAAACAGTGAAACGAGACAACCCCTTTAAGTACAAGCAGACTATAAAGTCAGAGGCCCTGAAGACGGAGGGTCACTTTAAAGGGACTGTTAAATACATTCAAATTATCATAAATTCCCCATTTAAGTTATATATTTAATGATGCTGACAGAGAATACAGATTGTACTTTTTTTATTATTTTATTTACACTTTTAAGTTTTTCTCAAACTTTAAATGTATTTTTTTGCAGCTGTGGAAATGCAGATCGTTGATAAGAATGCTGCACATCTAACAACGTAGCCCGGCCGCACACGCCTCATTTCCATCTGGGTAACAACCTCCTGAATCCAAAGAGGGAAGCAATAAAATAAATGCAAAAAAAAAAAAAAAAAACTCCATCTCTTTCAGAACAAAACAGAAGGTCAAAGATAGAACTGGGACAGAAGATCTATAGCGAGCAGGGAAAGGGCAAACTAATTGGGTGTTATGGAATCTAATCCACTGATGCCAAAGCAATTTGCTCAAATTATAAAGCAAAACGCCTAATAAATAGCAAAATTACAGGAATGGTCTGGAAGCCAAATTAGACCATACGTCCGGGTGCAAACAGATCGTCATTCATCAAAACCTTTCTTATTTGTGGGCGTCTGGGTGAGAATGTCCTAAGAGTCTGGATGCTTTGAATCATTTTATTTTATTTTTTTAAATAATTTGTTTTTCACTGCTTCAGACCAAATATCACTGAGGCTGGAAGCAAAGAAACCACAACTTAAAGCAAACCTGTCATTGATTATTTGCTACCCTATCTGAGAGCAAGATATGAAAGATGAAGAGAAACTGAGCTCTGTGATATATCGGGTTATAGGTAGAGGACTTCCTCTTATAACCCATAATCACAGCGCTCCCTCCTCTCCTTCCTTTATTTATAACCCTATATATCACAGAGCTCACCCTCTCCTCTCCTCTATTATAAACCCTATATATCACCAGGCCAGCTTCTCTCCCCATCAATAACTTTTAATTTTCAGACTCACCTCCATGTAAACCCAAAATATCACAGAGCTCATTTCTTTTCCCTTTTCATATAAACCTATATATCACAGAGCCAGCTCTCTGCCTTCATACCAAACCTATTCACAGAGGGTGAAGCCCCCAAAGAAACCCAATTACAGAGCAAGCCTCTCCTCTGATTATATATCTACAGACTATTTTAGCTCGATATAAATATGAAGAGGAACTTACTCTCCTCATATATCGGTTATAGATACAGAGTAGCTCCTCCCTCCTATATAACTCGATATATCACAGAGCTCAGCTCCTCTTCCTCTTATTATATAACCCTATATATCACAGAGCTCAGCTTCCTCTTCTCCTATATGTAACCCTATATATCACAGAGCTCAGCTCCTCTCTTCTATCATATAACCCTATATATCAGAGCTCAGCTTCTCTCCTTGATCATATAACCCTATATATCACAGAGCTCAGCTCCTCTCCTGTATCATATAAACCTATATATCACAGAGCTCAGCTCCTCTCCTCTATCATATAACCCTATATATCACAGAGCTCAGCTCCTCCATCATATTTAACCCTATATATCAGAGCTCAGTCTTCTCCTCTATCGTATAACCATATATATCACAAAACTCAGTCTCTCCTCTCTATCATATAACCCTATATATCACAGAGCTCAGCTCCTACTCATTTAAACCCTATAATCACAGAGCTCAGCTGCTCTCCTCTGTCATATAACCCTATATATCACAGAGGTCAGCTCCCCTCCTCTGTCATATAACCCTATATATCACAAAAGCTCAGTCTCCTCCCCCTATCATATAACCCTATAGATCACAGAGCTCCGCTCCTCTCTTCTATCATATAACCCTATATATCACAGAGCTCAGCTCCTCTCCTCTTATCATATAACCCTATATATCCCAGAGCTCAGCCTTCTCTCACTATCATATAACCCTATATATCACAGAGCTCAGCTCCTCTTTCCCCTATCGTATAACCCAATATATCACAGAGCTCAGCTTTCCCCTCCTCTATCATATAACCCTATATATAACAGAGCTCAGCTTCCTCTCCTCTTATCATATAACCCTATATATCACAGAGCTCAGCTGCTCTCCTCTGTCATATAACCCTATATGATCACAGAGGTCAGCTCCTCTATCATATAACCCTATATATCACAGAGTCAGCTTCTCTCTATCATATTAACCTATATATCACAGAGCTCAGCTCCTCTCCTCTATCATATAACCCTATATATCACAGAGCTCAGCTCTTCTCCTCTATCGTATAACCCTTTTTTATCACAGAGCTCAGCTGCTCTCCTCTATCAAATAACCCTATATATCACAGAGGTCAGTGTCTCTGTCATATAACCCTATATATCACAGAGCTCAGCTTCCCTCCCCCTATCATATAACCCTACATATCACAGAGCTCAGCTCCTCCCTCTATCATATAAAACCCTATCATATCACAGAGCTCAGCTTCCTCTTCGTATAACCCCTTATATATGAAGAGCTCAGCTCTCTCCTCTTACATATAAACCCTATAATATGACACAGCTCAGCTCCTCTCCTCTATCATATAACCGTATATATCACAGAGCTCAGCTTCCTTTCCCCTATCATATAACCCTACTATCACAGAGCTCAAACTTCTCTCCTCTATCATATAACCCTATATATCACAGAGCTCACCTCCCCCTTATCATATAACCCTACTATCACAGAGCTCAGCTCTTCTCCCTCTATCATAAACCCTATATTATCACGAGCTCAGCTCCTCTTCCTCTATCATATAACCCTATATATCACAGAGCTCAGCTCCTCTCCTCTATCATATAACCGTATATATCAGAGCTCAGCTCCTCTCCTCTATCATATAACCCTATAAAATCACAGAGCTCAGCTTTCCCCTCCTCTTCATATAACCTTATATATCAACAGAGCTCAGCTCCTCTCCTCTATCATATAACCATTATATATCACAGAGCTTAGCTCCTCTCCTCTATCATATAACCCTATATTCACAGAGCTCAGCTCCTCTCTCTATCATATAACCTATATATTTACAGAGCTCAGCTCCCTCCTCCCTATCATATAACCCTATATTTTCACAGAGCTCAGCTCTCTCCTCTCTCTATACCTTATATACACAGAGCTCAGCTCCTCTCCTCTATCATATTACCCTATATATCACAGAGCTCAGCTCCTCTCCTTTATCATATAACCCTATATATCACAGAGCTCAGCTGCTCTCCTCTATCATATAACCCTATATATCACAGAAACTCAGCTCCTCCTCTCCCCTATCATATAACCTATATATCACAGAGCTCCCTACCTCTATCATATAACCCTATATATCACAGAGCTCAGCTCCTCTCCTTTATCATATAACCCTATATATCACAGAGCTCAGGGTCCTCTCCAATCACATAATCCAATATAACCCTATATATCACAAGAGCTCAGCCCCCCTTCTCCTTACATTACCCCTATTCCCCCTATGGGACCCTGACACACAACATACTTAGGTTTATTAAAATTCCGAAATGCAGGATTGAAAAGTTGTCTGCAGCATAAATCCTATCGCATAAAATGCAACGAGTCATGACAGGCTCACCCCTCACCATTTGTGCTCAGCCTTTATCTTACGCCTCCAGTTCCACATCGCTCCGTGACCTTAATTTCATGCTGTCTGCCTCTGTTCTGCTTTGTACACAGCCCAGATAAGACATCTCCAGCAAAGGGATGGATCGTGTTTACACAACAGCTGAATTATTTTAGAGGTATTCATTTATCAGAAATTGCAGCTACATCAAACTTTACTCGCGCGTCGACTCTTGGAAAAGGGAAAGAAATGTAAATGTTAGGAACTTCTTATTCTTTCATGGTTTTTTGGGTTGGTTAAAACATTAGAAAAGTCAGGTAAATTCTCTCTTGGATGCTACGTTGTATTGAGGTATAGTTCATAATACAGTCCTAGGACGGATCCATTTCATCTAATTCAAGTGTGTTCTAGTGTTCTTTTTGGCATATTTAATGTAACAATGGTCATGAGGTTGGAGAAACCTAAATCCATTCAGGCCACGAAAAACGACCACCTAGAAGTTTGTAGACAACTTACAATGTAGACCTCAAAAAGCCATTTGATG
Organism: Phyllomedusa bahiana; assembly: GCA_025379985.1. Taxonomy (NCBI): domain Eukaryota; kingdom Metazoa; phylum Chordata; class Amphibia; order Anura; family Hylidae; genus Phyllomedusa; species Phyllomedusa bahiana. The sequence goes on along the minus strand of JAODAL010011684.1, from coordinate 32,161 downwards.
CCAATGGAAAATTAGAGACAACCATCATGCTAGATATAGGAGGTCCAGTACAAGATTAACCACATCCCTTCTACTGCCGAAAATACTAGGGGATCCACAAACCGTCATTGGGTTCCAATCAATGTCTTCTTATCCATGGCAGCCAAGACAATGCAAGGCTATCTTAACAGCTTTGAGGGCCCTCGCTCAAAGCAGTGCACTTTGCCCTGGCCGAGCACAACATTACACCAGACCATGCCTCCTTTTGACAAGTAGGCAACTCCCCCATTTGGTAGATAGGTAAGCCACCAGGCCCGGACTGCCCATAGACCTAACCGGGCGTTCACCTGGTGGGCCGCTGGGGTGTAGGCCGCAGTGCCGGCTTGGAGTGCCCACCGAGGCGGCTGGTATCTCCCCCCCCGCGTGCCCAGAGTGCCGACGCATGACACAAGTACGGGGGCCGCAATGGTCGCATATGCGACCGGACCCCGCCACCATTAAGTAGGTAGGGTTACTGATGAGATATAACCACAGGTACTACAGGCAGGCAGGCCTGGCCCCAGGTGAGCAGATAGAAAGGGCCCCAAGTGGTTAGTTAGGTATGCAGGTCACCCAATGGATTGGAGCCTAGATAGGCAGGTAAGTAAGCCCAGTGTACAAAATAGTAGCCACCTTCAATTGGAACAGAAAACAATAAAACTCACCTCTTACCGCCTAAAGCTACCTGCAGCCTACACAACAAATTGGCAGGACAGTGAGGTAATGACATCCTGAGGGCATGCAGTTAAAAAAGCGTGTTGACTTCGGGCTCCAGGGACATACCTTTGACTGTCCATGCCCACCTATGCTCCTGGGGCCCTTGTACAACTGCCTATTTTTCCCAGTGGTAAAGACAGTCTTGATGAAATGTTCAGGAGACATTAGCATCTCAAATCCAGTATTTGGTCTTAGTCAACATATTGTCTCCAGCAGACAGGGTTTGGGATAATGTTATGTACCATAAGCCTTATGTGTATTGAGGTATTGCACATCATACAATCCTGGGGGTGGTGCACTTCATCGTTTTCCTAATTCAATTGGGCCCTAGTGTTATTCTAGGCATAGTCACTATAATAATGATCATAAAGTTGGAAAATCCCAAGTCCATCAAATCCACTGTTGGGGTAGAGGAAAGCAAAAACAGCCCTTATGATCACCAGACTGAATCCTTGTATCAATGACCAAAGAAGTTTACTATAGGTAACTTGCAACTTATTCTGGATTTACAGTAAAAAGGCCATTTTATGCCATTTTCAACTGGCATAAAATGGCCTTTACTGTAAATCCAGAATAAGTTGCAAGAAAAATATTATACTAGGTTGGAAAAACCCAAGTCTATCAAGTCCAATCTATTGCCAGCTATCGTCACCAGACTAAGTCCTTGGATCAATGACCCATCTCAAGTTTACTATAGGTGACTTCTAACTTACACTGCAAGAAGCCATTACATGCCAATGGATAGTTAAAGAAAAAGATCATACTAGATGTAGGAGGTCCAGTGCTAGGATAGCCACAACTCTTCTACTGCAGGATATACTTAGGGATCCACATATCAGCATTGGGTTGCAACCATCACCTTCGTGTCTATGGCATCCAAGACTAGTGGGATCAAATATTCAGGAGATATCAGCATCGAAAAACCACTAATCAGTCTTGGCCAACATCTTGTCTCTGGCAGACAAGGCTGGAGGTAATGATATATAATGTAAGCCTCATGAATAGGTATTGCTCATCCTACAATCTTATGGGGGTCCCCATCACTGTTTTCCTAATAAAGTTTGTTCCAAGTGTTATTCTAGGCATATTTATTGTAATATTGTTTATAATACTGAAAAAAAAAAAATCTTTCAAGTCCACTGTTGTGGCAGAGAAAAGCAAAACAACCTGTATGGCCACCAGACTCAATCCTTGGATCAATGACCCATCTCAAGAAGTTTACTATGAGTAACTTGCAACTTCTACTGCAAGGAGCCATTCAATGCCAATGGAAAGTTAAAGAAAAAGATCATACTACATATAGGAGTTCCAGTGCAAGGATACCCACAACCCTTCTACTGCTGGAAATACAGAGGGATCCACTTATCAGCAATGGGTTGCAACCACAATCATGTCTATGGCAGCCAAGACTAGTGGGATCAAATATTCAGGAGACATTAGCATCCAAAAAACACTAATGGGTCTTAGCCAACATCTTGTCTCTGGTAGGGGCTGGTACTAATATATGTACCATTAGTCTCAATGTTAGTAGAATCCAAAAACAAGCACTTGGTCCTAGCCACCATCTTGACTCATCTTTTAGGATCTCCTAGAGCTCCAGTGCTGTCAAATGATGGCCAGATTTTTTTATAAATATATTTGGGGTGTAGATTAGGGGGGTAGATTGATCATTAATGAACAGACGAAATGGATATTCATAGTAGACAAAAACAGTGTAGAATTTGAATTCAACTATGTCAATGACAAGACATAAAAGAGAGTGGACTAAAGCAACTTCTGAAACTCATGCCCCTACTTTTGTTGAAGTGGTTTTCACAACTACCTCCATTAAGCCCATATTACTATAAACTATTGTGTACACTTATTTATAGCCATCATATTAGTGTTATATAGTCACCACAGTGCAACACATTTTGTAACAGTGACAAAGATAGAATGCACTGATGACCAGTTTAACCCACTGGGATACCAGATGCCAAGCCACTCCTTCCTCATAGATAATATAGGCAAGGAACCAAAATGACAAGGAGCCTTGACCTGCTACTTCCAGGCATGGCCGTCTTAACAGTACTATGGGCAAAGCAGTGCGCCGGGCTCTTCCTAAATACATGACATCACGCCATGCCATGCCCAAACATGACACTACCTGAGACCATGCCTCTAACCACACCCAAGCACACCACTATTATCAAACCACCTACATTAGGACACCCCAATGACATCATGTAGGCAGACTGCAAGATTAATTGGCAGAGCAGGGGACCGATGGCTCCCTATTCCACCATGGTTTTTAACTATTTGCACATCCGAAGAACATACAAAGAGTTTAAACAGCATTTAAGACCCAATTATCCATTGAATATATCCAGAATTCCCAAGCTATACATTTACTACCTAGAATTGTGTGGCCCTCGGGCAATTGCCTAGTGTGCCCAATGGATAGGACTGCCCTGCAACCAGGACCCCAGACAAGTACTATGGTTTACTTCAGGGGTTGGGTATTGTAGATTTCAATAAGTAGAGTAGAAGAAACCCAATGGTTCTGAAGACCTTAAATGGTGACAATTCTTGGTACCAAAAGCACACTCTTTGGACTATTTATTCATAGTTTGTCATTATTTTTTGATTTTTATTACAATGTGACCTTTTGTTTCCTCTTTGATTGGTTTTCTCAATTTCCCACAGTTCCCCTAGGTAAAGTGAATTGTATGCATTGATTTATATGGCATTCATTTTCATACCATGCATTATCTACAATTAAAATCCTACTTTGCTTTGTAAATTGCAACCATACAGCTTCTATCTGCTTCTCGATGACTTTACAGTTCATGTCCTATGGAGCCAGCTGTTCGCCAGGAAAATCCAAATAAGCTCAATAGTCCTTTACCAACTAAATTAGCCAAGAAGAAGAAACACAAGGTTAAAGAATCCCTCCTGGAAATAGCTTATATTTTAATTTTTATGTTTTGCTTGAGATTATAAAAAGTAACTTCGGTAAAAGTTTGTTTATTTGATATTTTGAAAATCTTTCGTAAATTAGACAATGTATCTGTTTTTTTTTTTTTTTTTAATTAAATTTAGTTTCAATTATTAAATCCCCCCCTCCTCCATCCCTGTTATAATTATGAAATTATAAAACTTAAAACCTCCCCGTGGATTTCTGAAGCAAAACTATGTTAATTATATACTTAATTATTTAAAATTGTATTTAACTTTTTATGTATTTAATATAATTTTTAAATGCTATGTAAATTGTATTAACTTTATGTTTAGATTTCATCTAGATTTAACATATTTTGGCTAAATTATCTTCTTACTTAAAAAAATTTAATTTCAATACAGATTATATTATTAATATTATTATATTCTAATCATTATTTTAATTATTATTTTAATCAATGTTTGTGTTGAAGAATTTAATCCATCTTCGTCTCGTGCTTGATTTCTTGAAATTTTTATTTTAATTCAATTATATATTAAACTTATTTAAAATATTAAATTTTTTTCTGTATGAAATTAATTATATTTTGTATTATTATAATTAATGTTTGTAATGAATAATTTAATCTATTTTACTCCTGTGTTTGATATCTTGAAATTATTTTAATTCAATGATATATTTAACTATTATTTGAATGTTTAACTTTTTCCTGTACAAAATTAAATTACTACATTATTAAATTATATTATTATTATAATTAATGTTTGTGTTGAAGAATTTAATCACTTTTTCTCCGCTTAATTGTTTAATATTTTGAAATTATTTTAATTCAGTCATATCTTTAACAATTTTTTAATTGTTTATTTTTTTGGTACCTTATGAAATAACAGATTAATTATTTCACGCATTTCAGATTTATGGATGGTAATTGAATATGTTTTTGTTCATTTTTATGATGAATGTCATTATTTTGATTTATTTCATTCTGAATTTAGTATATTTCAGTATTTTGTAATTAATTGAATCTATAATTTTCACTATAATTTAAAAAAATGTTAAAAAAGATAAAAAATAAAAATAAAAGTTAATTTTTACTTTTCTTCTTTCGTAAATAGAGATTGTATATTTTAGACTATAAATCACGAGTGCTAATATTTATTATGCGTGGTATTTGCTAATAATCCATGTTGTATATAGCTATATATAGAACGTTTCTGTGTTTGACCTTCACTAGAGCCAATTACATTGAATTGGTGCATTATAATACATACTTATGTGAAAGTGGAAATCTTTCTATTTTAGTGTCCCAAGATATGGAACTAATGGACCTTCAAATATATTCAATGCTAGAGCGGCATTAAAAATCCATTCTTTTTAACAGCTGAGAAATATTCCCTCTCACTGATCTTGTGGAGTTCTTTGACTGACTTACTAATGACTTAATTTCTCAATTTGCCATCTGCAAAGATTTTGTGCTAATTACACTTAATGGGCTGTGAGCTATTGAAATATTAACTCATTTGCACGTTTTGAAACCAAAACCAATTTACTAATATATGATGGGAAGGAGAACTGGATAATCAATTGTGATACATTTAAAATCCACTTAGAAAGTAAAAGGGACTAGAACACATTGGTCCTTATCCAATATGCAATTGTACTAGAACAATATAATAGAAAAAAAATATAATGACATACCCAGTCCTACAAAACCCTCACTTATCTATCTAATTTATGTCATTGGAATATTCCTACTTCAACCTAAGTTTTAGAAACAAAAAATTAGCTAAAAAAATGAGTTATTGGTAAAAATGTGTGAAATCCAATATGGCGGCCATAAAGGTAAAGTCAACCACAAAGTAAATATAAACTAAACACAAAAAAGATAAACTCCTGGAAATGTACATGGCATACCGATTTTGTTTTTTTATGCTTTTCATGTTTTAAGCTATATCATCTATTTGTTTTGATGATGTATTTTGTTGCTTATGACTTTGGTCATTGTGTTTGAAAAAACTCTTCTAATAAATAAAAATGTAATGATTCAAAAAAAAAAGAAAAAAAGATAAACTCCTGTATATCACATGGGACTAAAATTGGCATTTGCACAAAAATAAAGACCAGACCCCTGAACCCCTCTAAATACTATGATTTAGGTCTACCCAGAACAATCTTTTCTCAAAACTAAATAAGTTAAATTCTTCTAACCTCTCCTCATAACTAAGATGCTCCATTCCCCTCAAAAGTTTGGTTGCTCGTCTTTGCACTCTCTCTAGCTCCATTACATCTTTTCTAAAAACTGGAGCCCAGAACTGAACAGCATATTCCAAGTGAGGTTGCACCAGTGCTTTATACAGCGGTGTCACGGGAACTCAATGAGTGGAAGGTGGATCCTCCAGTCATCGCGAGGAGTTGGTGTAACCTATACCGGGGAGCGGCATCTAAGACTATGTTCACACAGCTGATTTTGGGACGGATTTCAGTCCGTATTGCGCACCATACTGCACGCAAATACGGCTGAAATCCGTCCCTGTCATTACGCTAATCCACAGTTCTCATTGAGAACTATGGATTCGGTCTCCTCTCCCCGATCGCCATATTTCGTGACATGCACATTATCCTGGCGGCATACGTGCCATGGATAATGAAAGTCTATGGGGCCGGCGAGCTGCCGGCCGCCCCGTCCCCGTTCACACGCCGTAATTGCAGGCAAAATCCATCCCGCAATTACGGCATCAATCAGCCATGTGAACATAGCCCAAGAGTCCCCTTGTCTTCACTGGAGCCCGCCACAAGGCAGGATGGACTTTGCCACAGGGCGTCGGACCGCAGCACGCAGCGTGACAAGCGGTAATATTACATATTTGTCCCACGCCTCTTTTAATACCCATCATGCACCAGGGTCCAAGGCAAGCACTTCCTCTGCACCCCCAAAGCTACACATATGTCAGAACATGTACTTACTAAGGTCTAGAATAGATCTGCCCAACTTAGCAGGAGTTGAGGGCCAAAACTTCCCAGGAAGCTTACAGATTGACCAGGGATGTCCGTGGACTACCTGGGAGTGCACTTGGACCGACTAGGAATGCCCATTTTGGGGTTTGGGTTTCACAAGCCCTGCCCCTTATGGCCTATCATAAACCCTTTGATGGGCCGCAAATAGCCCGTGAGCCATATGTTGTGCAGGCCTGGTCTAGAAGAAATTAAGATTCAATGAAGGAATCTTCACGAGTTGACGAAGTTGAAATTTAAAGTCTACAACGCGAAGATAGCGGCGTCCCTGGAAATGCAAGGCGTCTTACGGTAAATCTTACAAGAGTCTGGTCATGTCTCAATTAATTTGAAATTGACCCCTATTTAATTTAACTTTGTTAATCATTTCTTCGTGGAGCCTTTGTATTCACAATCGTTTTCCTTATCTGTTTTGTTCATTCATTAAGACAAACCCATTTGGATAATACGGTTTACAAAACTGCTTCCTAATTACTTAGGTTCACCCAAGCTAATTGAAAATGAGAAGAAACTGTGTGGAAGGAATTATTATGAAGACGCTTCTGACAAGGAGCTCTGCTATTAAGAGGTCATATCTGCCACCAAGGTAAACCGGGAGTAAAATGCGTTGACCTTATACTGCCTGTATTATAGCTAGGGGGAGAGGGGCTGTAAATGGATCCTATATACAGTGCATGGTTACAAAGGCATCATTGGGTAGTCATAATGCCCTTGGGGGTACTAGATAAAATTTCACATTTTTTCACTTCTTTTAATGTGAATACAGCTTTAACCTATGCTTTAGTCTAACACAGTAAAAATAGTAATTGATGGTACAAGTAGGGAATATCTATTTCCATTTTTAACCATAAGTGGTGATATATAGGGTTATATGAGAGGGGAGCTGAGCTCTGTAATATAGAGGGTTATATGGTAAAGAGATAGAGGGTTATATATGACTGACCAGTCAGCTCGACATCAACATTTCAGATTGGTTTGGCGACGTAAGCACCACCCTGCTTTCAGGAACATAGACCACAGTGATGGTGATAGAGGAAGCAAGGTGGAGTGTGCGTGCTCCCGAATAGTTCTCTAGAGGAGCAAGCCAAGAGAGCAACCAAACCTACTAACAGCCCAGTCAGCTGAACATCAAGCTTGCGAATTGGTTGGGTGAGATACTGAACACAGAGCTTTCCTAAACTTAGACCACAATGGTGGTAAAAGATGATGACAAGGAAGCACAATGGGATGAGTATGCTCTGGAATAGATGCATGGTGAAGCAAGCCAAGAGAGCAACTACATCTCATGACTGACCAGTCATATGGACATTAAGAGCAACCAATTAGAGTGTCCGTTTCATTTTTTCAGGGCACAATATGAAATGAAAGAGGTGCTCTGATCGGTTGCCACTGGCAACAAAGAAAGTCTTAGATCAAGACAGTTTTCATACATGTGGCCCTAAGTTTCCAGAAGGGATGGACAACATTTGTACCAAACAACTTTCAGGAACATATACCACACTGATGGCGACAGGGGATGACAAGAAAGTGGTGGGGTGAATATGCTCCTGAACAGCTGTCTAGTGAAACAAGCCATGAGAGTAACCAAACCTCAGGACTGGCCAGTTACCTGGACATAAAGCTTGCAAAATGGCTGGGCTATGTATGTACCATCTTACTTTCAGGAACACAGAACACAGTGATGGTGATAGAGGATGACAAAGAAGCCTGGTGGAATGAGTATGCTCCTAAATAGCTGTCCAGTAAAGCAACCCAAGAGAAGAACCACACCTCATGACCAACCAATCAGCCAGACATCAAACATTCAAATTGGCTGACCAACGTTTGCATCACCCTGCTTTGAGGAACCTAGACCATAGTGATAGAGGATAAGTGATGGTGCTAGAGGACATAAAGAAAGCATGGTGGAATGAGTTCTTGAATAGTTGCCTAGTAAAACATGCCAAAAGAGCAACCAAACCCCAGGCGCTTTCATTCTACTCCCATCCTCTATACTCATTAATAATCACACACACACTCACTGCTGAGTGTATGACCCCAGGCGCTGCCATTCTACTCCCATCCTCTGTACTCCTTAGTAATTAGTCAAACAAAGCAAATAAATAAAAAGAAACCTCAATCAGATATGTGCATTGAGAAAAAAAAAAAAGTTTGGTTCCTGCAAGGACTTGAACCTCCTTCCTCTATGTTGGAAGGCAGAAGTGGTAACCACTCAGCTACATTATAGCTACGCACAGCTCTTTACATAAACAGAAGTGAGCACACTGTGAGGAAAGGCATGGAGATGTCAAGCCTTCTGGGTCACATGCTCTGCAGTTCAAAAAAATGTTACACGCCATCTTTTGAGCATACTGAAAGCTGAAGCAGGACATACCAGGCATAAAATGCGTTTGTGGCAAAATCCCTTTTATGGGACTGAAAAAACAAGTAAGAAAATATAAAATAAAATAAAAAAGTTATGACTATTGAAACGCAAGGGAGGCAAAAACTACACAGTTTAGCTGCGTCATTCAGGCCTTTTCAGGCACCTAGTGCTTAAGGGGTGAAGAGGGAACTGATCTTATTGGGGGATTGCTCCGTTGGTGGATGTGTCCCGACGGCGTGAACTGTGCTTCAGCCATTACTACAAATCCTGGACACAGTCGCTCTCCTTCTGCTCATCCCGCATCTGTTTCGTTATTTGCATTCTATCATCAGCTTTAAAAAGACGGAAATCATCCCATAATTTACATAATTCTGAAATAACAAGCGCGGTATTAATTGCCGTCTGAAGACTGTTAGGTAGCAACTCAAATGTGACTAATTAAAGATCTGGCTACTTCTTTGGGGAGTAATCCTCGCACATTGCCGTCCACTGGGTAATTTCGGATTCAGTAACCTCATTAAATATTAGTGCCTACTTCAACAATAATTTGCTTGTAATTCTGGGAAAGTGCAGATTTCACATTAGACGGAGCTTGTTTGGATCAACAGGACGGAGGAGTTCATCGAGTCAAGGCTCGCGGTGTAATATCTGCAGAGTCATCATGGCCGAAGACGGGGACGCTCGCTGGTAGAGGATCCAAAATTAATTTCATGCCGGAGAGAAGCAGATGAACATTTAAACGGACGGGCCCCCTAATCCCACAAAAAAGGTGGAAATTGAACCCAACATTAGGAAACTATTAGGCTTCTCCCCATTCAATAAAATCAAAGGGGGGAGGAGTCACATTATATTCCTATCTCTGCTCTGCCTTCTATGACACAGTGGAGTAACCCATTTCCAAAAGAACAGGCGGGCAGATCCTATTTTTTCACATCTGGATATTATTTAGTCTTAGAATACAGAACAGTTGTTATAATGAAACCGGAGCTACCTGACAATTGTATTTTCCATAGTTAGTCTTAGCTCTAATCAGGATTGGACTGACCAACAAGGGAGCAAGGGAAACCCCTAGTGGGCCCCTGGGCATGGTGGGCCACTGAGAATATATGTGCAATCATGTACAATAGCTGTAGAAGAAGTCCAAATCATCAATTTCATTGGTGGGTCCCAGGCATCTCAGACCAAAACGGACTCTGAGCACTCTGATTGCACATGATACAAGATGGTTTTAAAAAAGAAACAGGCAGCTAAATCAAATCTTCAGTCAGGCTTTGACTGGCCCACAAAGAAATAGTAGAAACCCCAGGTTGGGCCACGGGTATGGTGGGCCACTGAAAATGTATATGCAACCATGTAAAGTAGTTGAAGAAAGTGCCCAAAGAATCAACTCCACTAGTGATCATCAAGAATCAACTTCAATGGTTGCCACAAGAACTATCTCCACCGGTGAGCCACAAGAATCAACTCTACTGGTGGGCCTTAAGAACCATCTTCACTGGTGGGCCCCAAGAATCAGCTCCTATGATGAGCCCCAAGCATCAACTTCACTGGTGAGCCACAAAAATCAACTCCACTGGTAGGCCCCAAGAATCACCTCCACTGGTGGGCCCCAAACATCAACTCCGCTGGGCCCCCCAAGAATCAGCTCCACTGGTGGGCTCCAAGAATCAACTCCACTGGTAGAGCCCCAAGAAACACCTCCACTGGTGGGCCCTAAGAAATAACCTTACTGTTGGATTCAGTGGGATTCAGCTGTATGCAGAACATATTAACTTACATCACTATCCATGTCTTGGGGTCAAATGTCTCTGTATGGGGTAAAGATACTAGATAATGCTTCGTTTGGTGTTAATATAGAGGTTTGCCTCAGTAGAGGAACACTTTGGGATTAGGTTATTCTCAAGGGACCTTGTTCAAGAGTAGGGATTGTCCAAAGTAGAGACTATGTATCCAATATGTATCATCACGCAGTATACGGATGGATGACAATGTGTCTACAAACTCAAAGAAGCGGGTCACTGAGCGGATCCCATTACCTCTTATGCAACCGAAAGTGAATTTATAAAACATTCAAACGTTGATTCCCATATAGAGGCTTGACGGGCGTCAATAATTAACCCCGCACTCCCCGGAGTGAAGTCATCCCCCATTTCCGTGCAGACTCCTTAAGGATAAAGCTTTTTCTTGCCATATTTCCTGGTAAACGCTCCTCTCAGACAGACGATACATGACATTTCTGCTCACGCATTGTCAGACACGATTTATCCTGAGGTGCTTTGGTTTTTTTCCTCGGTGCTTTTGCTCTACTTGCAGCATCGGCTAAATGCTTGCATGGGGCTGACGACTCTGGGGCGAGACTATGGAGCGGTGAACTGTAGATCTGGAGCAAAAAGTAGCAAAATGCAGAAAAATAGGCAGTTTGCGAATTGGTGAATTTCTTCTCGTAGGTCCATATTTTGTCCAATCCGTAATCTGTCCAAAAGATTGATTATGGTTCCTTATTTCAGCCTGAGCCTCTCATGAAACAGGAGGGGGATCGGAGGCTACCTTAGACTCCAATTAACAATTCAGCTAGAGCGACTCATCATAACAGTACCTTAAAGGGATGTTCTCACAATGCTTTTTTACAGAGCCTGCTCTTCACAGCCATATTTAAGTTCCCACTTCCTGTTCAGGCTGTGGGTGGTTCTACAGCTTTAGACTCCCACTTCCTGTTCAGATTGTGGGGGGTTCCACAGCTTTAGGCTCCCACTTCCTGTTTAGACTGTTAGCGCTCCGATAGCTTCAGGCTCCTACTACCTATTCAGACTGTTGGCTGTTCTATAATGCAGGGTCCTACTTCCTGTTCAGGCTGTGGACACTTCTCCAACTTTAGGTTTCCACTTCCTGTTCAGACTGCAGGCGATTCAACAGCTTCCGGCTCCCACTTCCTGTTCAGATTTTGGGTGGTTCCCCAGTTTTAGGCTCCCACTTCCTGTTCAGATTGTGGGTGGTTCTACAGCTTCAGGCTCCCACTTCCTCTTCAGGCTGTGGGTGGTTCCACATTTTTATTCTCCAAAATCCTGTTCAGGCTGTGTGCGGTTCTACAGCTTCAGGCTCCCACTTCCTGTTGAGGCCGTGAGCAGTTCCACAGCTTCAGGCTCCCACTTCCTGTTGAGGCTGTAGGTGGTTCTACAGCTTCAGGCTCCCACTTCCTGTTGAGGCTGTAGGTGGTTCTACAGCTTCAGGCTCACACTTCCTGTTGAGGCTGTGGGTAGTTCCACAGTTTTAGGCTCACACTTCCTGTTGAGGCTGTGAGTGGTTCTGCAGCTCCAGGCTCTCACTTCCTATTTAGGCTGTGAGTACCTCAGGCTTCTACTTCCTGTTCAGGCTGTGGGCAGTTCTACAGTCTCCGGCTCTTGCTTTTTGTTAAGGCTGTGGGTGGTTCCAAAGCTTAAGGCTCTTAGTTCCTGTTCAGACTGTGGGCAGTTCTACAGCTTCAGGCTTCCATTTCCTGTGCTTAGAAGCCTGAAGCTGTGGGTGATTCTACAGCTTTCTGTTCAGCCTGTGGGCAGGTCTACATCAGTGACGGACATCTCAGCTCTGCTGCTCCTAGCAGAGCCTGTTAGAGGGACATTGATAACAGAGAGGTTTAAACTGCAGGGCAGAAGGCTCTAAGGGGTTAAAGTTTGTCAGTAAAAAACACAAACAAGCTCTTTTGCTGCTGATAAGACACAGCAGGGAGTGATGTCACCATCCCGACTGCTGTTAGAGCTGAGAGAGGTGGTCAGTAACCTAGGGAAGCTTGTGTACACAAGCAGGAGAGAATAACTTCTCTAATTCTGAAAGGAAGCAAAATTAGAACAGCAACGTAATTGGTAATAATCTGGCTTTAAACATGTAGGCAAAGGTAAAGCCAATCAATTTGGAGAGCGTTCCCCTTTAATGTTTTTTTTTTTTTTTTTAAATCTCTGAAAAATCTGGTCTATAAGAAAACCTTATAAAAACATGTAATTTTTCTTCTCCATCTGTTTATGGTAAATCCGTTTCCGGTAGCAACAAATCAGACTCTGTTATTTCCGAGACTCCTTAAAAAAAAACCAATCTGGAAGCCGGTGTGATTAGCCGTCCGGGGTGACCGGCGTTTTTGTTACCTGTGCGCTATTTTTCCTATAATTGCCCACCGCTGTATAATGCAAAAGTACAAATGGATTTTTGTTCTCGCTCCATAGTAAAAAGCAGATCGAGAAAAACAAGCTTTTTCCTGGGCTTTAAATAGCTCAGAAAAGCCCCGTGGTGAGATTATTAAGTAGATTTTAAGATAGAAATCAAGCAGCATGAGGGAAAATGCGGGAACAGTTAATAGGAAATGCTGGCTCGCTCACTTTGATGTAACATCCAGGGATATCAACCTGAAGATTTTCGTACGCGGCTTCATTATTCAGCGTTGCTGACTTCAACTAATTTTTCAAAGACAAAACTACAGAAAGCTTGAAATTTCAGCTTTGAAATCCTCAGAAGGAAGATGGTACATACATCGCCTGTTTACAATATTGTGGTCACCCCTGGGCCAGAGGGGGCTCAAATGCCCCTCTGTCATCTAAGACAAAACTGGTTGGGTCCCTGGTACAGATTTTACGTTGGGGCCCAGAATTCTGAATGGCGTTGTTTTTTTTTTTGTTTTTTTTTTACCATATTGTATTCACCTCCTTACCAGATCAGATGAGGCTACCTTAAAAACTCTCACGACTATCAGCTGACCATGTGGCACATGTGCGCACGATAATTTGGGAACGATAGATTGCTAGCCCTTTAGAAAGCTGAGGTTCACTTGGCAGCTGACGCAGAGTATACTGTTAGCTGAGAGCTTGTGTCTTGTGAGCTTATTGCACTATGTTGCAAGCATTTAGTCCTGTTTTTGTTCTGTACCAGCTTCGTTACAACCTGAAACAGATCAGCTGACCATGTGGCATGTAAGCTTAATTATTAATGCAGATTGTTGACTGCTTGTCCTCTGTAAAGCTAAGGTCCACTTGGCAGCAGAAGCAGAGTATATGGTTAGCTAAGAACTTGTTTCTTGTGAGCTTATTGCATTCTGTCTCAAGCATTTAGTCCTGTTTTGGTTAGTTTTCTGTGCCCAGTTAGTAAGAGTCCCAAACAGCTCTCACGACTATCAGCTGACCATGCGGCACATGTGAGCAAGATAATTTGGGAATGATAGATTGCTAGCCCTTTAGAAAGCGGAGGTTCACTTGGCAGATGATACAGAGTATACTGTTAGCTGAGAGCTTGTGTCTTGTGAGCTTATTGCACTATGTTGCAAGCATTTAGTCCTGCTTTTGTTCTGTACCAGCTTAGTTACAACCTGAAACAGATCAGCTGACCATGTGGCACGTAAGCTTAATTAATAATGCAGATTGTTGACTGCTTGTCCTCTATAAGGCTAAGGTCCACTTGACAGCTGATGCAGAGTATACTGTTAGCTGAGAGCTTGTGTCTTATGAGCTTATTGCATTCTGTCTCAAGCATTTTGTCCTGTTTTGGTTAGTTTCTGTGCCCAGTTAGTAAGAGTCCCAAACATCTCTCAGGACTATCAGCTGACCATGTGGCACATGTGAGCACAATAATTTGGGAATGATAGATTGCTAGCCCTTTAGAAAGCGGAGGTTCACTTGGCAGATGAAACAGAGTATACTGTTAGCTGAGAGCTTATGTCTTGTGAGCTTATTGTATTCTGTTTCAAGCATTTGAAGGGCTTGTCTCACTACAGGGATTGCTGCCTTTTACGTTTAAGAGCTCGCAAAAACACGTCACTTTGCAATTATGTGCCCTTTAAACTTTTGTCCTCCCTTTTCCAAAGATACCCCTTTTGGGTAGGGGCCCTTGCATCACTTTTTTCGGGTTTCGTTATAGCTACAATCTGTTCTTTTCCCCCTCCAAATAAGCTGCCAGCACTTTTTTGCTAAGTCCCCAAAAACCTGTTTTCTCCTGATAGGCTGCCGAAACTGGTTGCTATAGCTACAGCCCTGGTTTCCCTTTTACACCCCTAGTAGAACCCCAAAGGTAAAACACCCCTGAATTCAAACATAAAAAAAAAGAAACGGGGACTGGGGTGAGTTTGAATTAGTGTAGTGGGGAAAAACCCCCTTTTGGTTTTTTTTGGGTTTTGTTTTCTGTGCCCAGTTATTTAAGAGCCCCAAAACAGTTTTTCGGGGCTCCAGCTGACCATGGGGGCACAGGGAAAAGCCCCAATTATTGGAAGGGTTTCTTTTGGGAAAGCCCCTATAAAGTGGAGGTTCACATGGGTGTTTTTGGAGTACATTTTTAGTGCGGGGTGGGTGTTTTGGGTGAAATTTTTTCCAAAAAAAAATTCTGTTTCAAGCAGTTAGTCCTTTTTTGGTTAGTTTTCTATGCCCAAGTTAGAAAGGCTAAAACGATACGAGTGCCATGCGGAAATTGTAACCCTTAATTTTTCCCAATTGGGAATTTTTGGGACACTTTTCCCTTCTCTGAGGCAAAGGGGTCCACTTGACAGCTGATCCCAGGGGTATATGTTAGCTGAAGTTTTGTGTCTTATAAAGCTTATTGCATTCTGTCTCAAGCATTTTGCCCTTTTTTGGTTATTTTCCCGGTGCCCAGTTAGTAAAAAGCCCAAAAACATTTCGGGACAAACAGCTGACCATGCGGCACATGGAACCCCAAATTATTGAAAATGGTCTTTTTGAAACCCCCCCTAGAAAGGGGAGGTTCACAGGGTTTGTGGTAAAAATTTTTAGTGGGGCTGGTTTTTCTTGTGAACTTTTCACATTCTGTTTCAAGCAGTTAGTCCTTTTTTGGTTAGTTTTCTATGCCCAGTTAGTAAGGACCTCAAAGGGAACGGGGTGCCCAGGGGGGTATGAAAGGGCTTAAAAATTTCATGAGAATTGTTGACTACTTTCCTCTTGAGGTTTAAGGGGCCCACTTGACAGCTGTTGCGAGTATACTGTTGTGAGGTTTGTTGTTTTTATGAGCTTTTTGCATTCTGTCTCAACCCATTTTTTTCCTGTTTTGGTTGGGTTTTTTGCCCCCGTTAGTAATTTCCCCAAAAAAATCTCTCAGGACTATCAGCTGCCCAATGTGGAAACATGAAAGTTCTTTATTGAGAAGGGTCTTTTGCGAGCCCCCCTATAAAGGGACATTCAAAGTGTCTGTTCCCAGGGGGTATACTTTTTGCTGAAAAGCTTGTGTCTTGTGAGCTTTTGCTCATGTCCCAAGTTTTTTTCCCCCGGGTTGGGTAAAGACCTCAAAAGAAAAAAGCTGACCATGCGGTTTACGTATGTTTAAATTTAAATTAAGGGAAAATTGTTGATGTTTGGTCCTCTAAAAGGGAAAAGGTGCACTTGGAGCAGATGCAGAGTTTATTTTAGCTGAGAGTTTGGGAAATTTTGTGAGTTTTTTGCCTACGTTTGAAAGCATTTAGTCCTGTTTGTGTTCTGTCCCAAATTATTTAAAACCCTTTGAAAATTAAACGGGCCCATGTGGAACGTGGGTTTAAAACTATTAGTTGCAGTTTAAATTGGGCCCTGTTGTCCTTTTTAAGGTTTAAGGGTAAAACTTGGCAGTGATGGAGTATACTGTTAGCTAAAGGTTTGGGGTTGTGTCTTGTGGAGTTTTGATTCTATTTAAAAACAAGTAGCCCCAAAAACGGGCAAGGGTTTTCCTTTGGAGGCTTTTGACACTGCCGGAAATAAAAAAAAAAATTTCTTCTTTCCTAAATGCCAAAAAAGGGGAAAAAATTTCTTTTGGGGAAAACCCCCAACCCGGTATTTTGTCTTTGCCTTTGAAAAACGCCCCCTTTAAAAGTAAAAAAATTATGGTAAACCCAAGAAACCCTCCCCAAATACTTTAGGGGACAGGAGAAATGCCACAGGGGGCCAAATGGGGCCTTTTGCCCAAAAAGGGCCACCCCCCCCATTTTTGGCACAAGGATAGGGAAATCCCCCTTTTAACATTTTTCGTCCCCAGAAGGAAATTGTGACAAAAAAATTTTAGCGAGTAAAAAAAACGGGGCCCGGCGAGCCTCCTGGGGGAAAAGTACTATGGCCTATCCAGGTACGCAAATTGTTATGCCCAAGGGGATGACGAAATCGGAGGGTCTTGCCCCCCCCAAGGAAGTGTCCCCCAACTCGAACCCCCTTTGAGGGGCCTAAGATTTACAGGTTGCCAAAGCCCATAATTGTGTTCAGAGGGGGGGGGAAATTTCCCTCGAGAAGAAAGCCCCCCGGCTGAAGGCATTTGGAAAGAAAAACCCTTTGGGGTTTTGATTTTAATCTGACTGTTTCAATTTTGGAGGGGGCCCCAATTTGGAAAAAAAATATTAAAATTTTTCCCAAGTTTAAACCACTCCCTTTTCCCGATCTGTGGGAAAAAAGGAAAACCGCAGGTGCGTTTAAAACCCCGAAGGGCATAAAAAAGGTATGACATGCCCCTGGAGATTTTAAAACACATTTATGCTACCCCCGGGCCTGATCCAGATTTTTTTGGGTTGGGCCCCCTTGGAGATGAATTTAGGGGGCCCCAAGGGGGGGCCCCCAAAAATTTTAAACCCAAAATAGGAATTTAAGGGGAAAGGGGGGTATTGTTTTTTGACTTTTAAGTTGTCAGCTCCCCGGCAGTCTATACTCGGTCTGAGCTCACCGGTGTGCCCCTTTTTGGGGGACTTAAAATTGGGTTTTCGCATAGCACCATGATGGGGGAGCAGTTGGGTTTTTGGGAAAAATCGAACACAAATGACCCAGATAACCGTTTGTCCCTGTGCTAATTGGTTATAAAATGGGAATTGGGTCCAGGGCTTTTTGGGAAGAGGGTGAAGGGGACCCTCCATCAATTTTCTAGGTACTTTTATCCTGGCACATACCTCGCAAAACTCATGAGGGAACATGTGGAAAATGGAAAAGGGCCCCTTTTAGGGTCTTTGCAAATTGGTTTGTTTAGGGGGAAAGGGGGGAAAAAATTCAGGCCCAAAAATTTTTGGGCAAAAGGCATCGATAAAAATTTTTTTTTTTTTTTAAATGGGCAGGTTGAGTTCATTCATTTGACATTGATAAATGTAGAGAAATACAGAAACAGGGGCCCAAAAAAAATTTTGGTAGTAAAAGTTTAAAATTTTTTAAGGGTACCTTAAATTTTCTGAGTGGTTTTTTCCCCCCACCACTCAAAAACTGGAAATTCTCCCCGGGGAAAGCCTGGTTCTGAAGGGGGGGAGTGTAAGTCTGGGCTTGGCTTGCGCAGTACAAAACCCAAAAAGGGGTTTTGAAAACCAAGGGATCCTTCCGGACCCCCCCGGCATTCATGGGTTCCCCCTGAAACGCTCATCTGCAATGTGGAAAAAAGAGGGCAGAAATGTGAAAGAAAGGGCACAGAGGGGGGAATTTAGCGCCTGCTTTTCCCCCCTTACAAAATTACTGGGCTTGCGTTATGCAGCCCAGGCTATGGCCTGTCTAAGGTGTTGGGTGGGGGAAAGGTGACCCCAAAACGTCCTTGAGGGCATTGATAGGGGCCCGTTAAACAGGGGGGGATTAGGGCCCGGGCACGCCACCTGTTGGGGCAAACCCACCCCCTTCCCCCGTCACACACCTCTTGCGGGGAAATTTGTGTAAAAACTTTTGCAGGCGTTTTTTCCTGACACATTGTCCGAGCGGAGATTCCGCAAAAGTAGATGATCCCTTCCTGAGTAGAAAGCTCCCAAGGGGGCTGAAAAAAATTGGTGCCTCCCAGCACGGGAAGGGGAAACTTTTAAAGGGCCCCTTTTGGGGGGCTTCCCCGTAAAAAAAAGGTACAAACCCCCACCCTCTGGGCACAGGCCCGTTAAAGGGGTTCACCAAAAAAAATAGCAGACACAAATCCCCCGGGGAAAAATTTAAATTTTTCAATCTCCCCAGAAATTTCCCGGGGGGTAGATTTTATGTTCTTGGGGGAACCCAGGGCTTTTTGGACAAAGGGCAACGGGGGGGCAGCCGTTTGCTTTTTGACCGGCTGTTTGGGGAAGCACAAAACCCGGTTTTTCCAGCTTTGGAAAAACCCGGCATGCGGTGCGCCAAACACCCAAATCCCCTCAGCTGTCCCCCCACCTATTTCCGGGGTCCACATCAGTAGTTTGCAACAAAATGGGCCCAAAAGCCTTTTGCTTTCGCAAAGTGGGAAAAAGGACAAAAAGAGAAAACACCCAAGAAAAAAAAGGTTCATGAGCCAAGCGGGTAAAAGCAGAACAAGATCAACAGCAATACAGGGGTCAGGGGAGGCAAGCAAGAGGTCAAAAGCCCAAAAAAGCCCAAAACCCAAAGGGAAAAAGCCCGCCAAAAAGCAAGACGACTTCTAGGGAAGGGAAGGGTAGAGGGGGGATAGGATTTTATGGGACGTCAGAGTCCCGGGGTAGGGAAAAATTGGACCTTTACTCTGGGCTCCCCCGACCCCAGGGATACAGGGGGTTTTAAAGGAAAAAATACAAGTGGGCGAAAGAAACTGTCCCTTCAAAATAGCTTTTTAACCCTCCCCCAGCCAGAACACAAGGGGCAGAGGGAAAAACCAGGGCAGGTGTTTGGGGGGAAAACAATTAAACAGCAAGGGGCGAGATAAAGCCGGGGTTCAGACCCGGGGGCAAGACCCAAAAACAATAAATACAAAATCTGGTCAACAAGCATCCCCCCGGACTATAGGGACCGGGTTTGGGCAGAACCCTGGACAGGCACAAAAATTCACTTTGAACAAAGCCCATAGGGATTTTATACATATATAATATGAATTTCCCAAGATTAATTTGAAAATAAAATGGTCAAAAAAACCCTTTTTTAAATACTTGAGGAAGAGCCCCCCTGAAATTTTTACTTTATAATATTCTCTATATTCTCTTTGTTTACTATCGTTCGGCTCAATCTTTTCCCCCGTAGGGGGGAGCCTGTGTTTCCATTTGTTTAGGGGAGTTCCTGGAAACGGGGGAGTGCGTTTTTCTTCTGTTCTAGGGGATTTCCCCGGAAAGGGGGGGAGCGCTGTTTTTTTTCTCCATTCTGCTCTAGGGGGAGCCCCCCAGTACGGGCACGCTGTGTTCCCCCCATTCTGCTTTGGGATTCCCCAGAAACAGGGGGGCGCGGGTTTTTCTCCTTTTCTTTTCTAGGGGAAAGTTCCCGGTACGGGGAGCCCCGGGTTTTTCTCCTTTCTTTTTTCTAGGGGGGTTTTCCCCCAGTACAAGGGATTTGGCTTGTTCTCCTTTTCTGTTCTATGGGGTTGGGGGTCCCGGGGGCGCGGGTTTTTCTCCATTTGCCTAGGGGATTTCCCCATTTACGGGGGAGCGCTGTGTTTCCATTTTTGTTTTTGGGGATTTCCCCGGTACAGGGGAGCGCTGTGTTCTCCATTTGTTCTAGGGGGAGCCCCCCAGTAAAAGGGAGTGCTGGTTCCCCAAATTTCCTCTAGGGTAAATTTTCCCCGGGTTACGGGGGAGCGCTGTGTTCTCCATTCTCCTCTATTTTGATTTCCCCCTAAGTGGGGGCGTTTGTGTTTCCATTCTGTTCTATGTGATTTCCCCATTCACGGGGAGCGCTGTGTTCTCTTTGGGAGTTTCCCCGGGACAGGGAGCGCTGTGTTCTCCTTTTTCCCCCTCTATTGATTTCCCCCATTTCAGGGGAGCCTTTTTTTTCCCCTTTTCTGTTCTTTTGTAAACTTCCCATTTACAGGGGACGTGTGTTCTCC
Organism: Phyllomedusa bahiana; assembly: GCA_025379985.1. NCBI lineage: Eukaryota > Metazoa > Chordata > Amphibia > Anura > Hylidae > Phyllomedusa > Phyllomedusa bahiana. Next base: position 11,408 of record JAODAL010011684.1, on the reverse strand, counting down.
TTTCCCTGTTCTATGGGAGTTCCCAGTACGGGGGGAGCGCTGGGGTTCTCCCCATTCTGTTTTTTGGGGAGTTCCCCAGTAAAGGGAAAGCGCTGTGTTCCTCTCATTTTTTTTCTAGGGGATTTTCCCAGAAAGGGGCCCGCGCTGTGTTCTCCCATTCTGGTCTATGGGAATTTTCCCAGTAGGGGGGAGGGGTTTTGTGTTCTCCCATTCTGGTTATGTGATTTCCCCCGGTAAAAGGGAGCGCTGTGTTCTCTCCATTCCCCTCTATGTGAGTTCCCGGAAAAGGGGGAAAGCCCCTTTTGTTCTCCCATTCCCCCTCTAGGGGAGTTCCCAGTAAAAAGGGGAAAGCGTGTTTTTTCTCTCCATTTTTCCTTTTGGGGAAAACCCCAGTACAGGGAAAGCCCCTGTTTTTTCCCCTCCATTCGGTCTATGGGATTTCCCCAGTAAAGGGGGTGCGGGTTTTTCTCCCCAAATTTAATTTTTCTATGGGAGTTCCCAGTACGGGGGAGCGCTGTGTTCCCCCATTCCCCCTCTATGGGTTCCCCCAGTACGGGGGGGCGCGGGGGTTTTTTTCCTCCACTTTCCTCTATGGGGGGACCCCAGTAGGGGGGTTTTAGCGCTTTTGTTCTTTTCCTTTTGGGGTTCTAGGGGATTTTCCCGTACGGGGGGAGCGCTGTTTTTCTCCATTCTGGTCTATGGGAGTTTCCAGTACAGGGGACCCCGCTTGTTTATCTCCATTCTGTTCTATGGGATTTTCCCGGTACAGGGGAAGCGCTTTTTTCCCTCCATTTTTCTCAAATGTGATTTTCCCAGTAAGGGGAGCCTGTGTGTCTCCATTCTCCTTAGGGTGAGTTCCCAGAAACAGGGGAAAGCCTGTTTTCTCTCCATTTTTCCTCTATGGGAGATCCCAGTACAGGGTACGCTGTGTTCCCCCCCCTTCCATTTGGTTTTTTGGGGATTTCCACTAAAGGGGGTGCTTTTTGTTCTCCCCTTTATGTTTTAGGGGAGTTCCCAGTACGGGGAAGCGCTGTTTTTCTCCATTCTCCTCTATGGGATTTCCCAGTACAGGGGACCCGCTGTGTTTTCTCCCCTTTCCTCTATGGGAGATCCCAGTACGGGGTAGCGCTGTGTTCTCCCAATTCTGGTCTATGGGAGTTCCCAGTAAAAGGGGAGCGCGGGTTTTCTCTCCTTTCTGGTTTATGGGATTCCCGTACAGGGGAGCGCTGGTTTCCATTCTGTTCTAGGGGAAATTCCCCCAGTAAAAGGGTAGCGCTGTGTTCTCCATTCTTTTCAAAGGGGTTTCCCCCCCAGTACGGGGAGCACTTTTTTCCCATTCGAAATATGGGATTTTCCCAGACGGGGGGACGCTGTGTTCTCTCTATTCTGTTTATGGGAGTTCCCTTACGGGGGGAGCGCGGGTTTTTTTTTTTTTCTTTCCATTCTGTTGTATGGGAGCTCCCAGTACAGGGGAGGCTGTGTTCTGTCCATTTTTTCTATGGGAGTTCCCAGAAACATGGGGGCGTGTGTTCTCCATTTGTTCTAGGGGATTTTCTCATTTCAGGGGAGCGCTGTGTTCTCTACATTCTTTTTCTATGGGAGTTCCAGAAACGGGGGGGAGTGCTGGGGTTTCCATTTTGTTCTAGGGGATTTCCCATACAGGGGACGCTGTGTTTCTCCCTTTTTCTGTTCTTTTGGGAGTTTCCAGTACGGGGGAAAGGGCTGGTTCTCCCTATTCTTTTCTAGGGATTTCCCCAAACGGGGAAAAGGGGCCTGTGTTTCTCTAAAATTTGTTCTAGGGAAAGTTCCCAGTACAGGGGAGTGCTTTGTTCCCCCCAAATTTGTTCTAGGGGGTTTCCCCCTTTTTTTTTCCCCGGGGGGGCGCTGGTTCTCCTTTTCTTTTTCTAGGGAAGTTTCCCATACGGGGGAAAGCGCAGTGTCTCCATTCTGTTTAGGGGGTTTTTCCCAGTACAGGGGACGCTGTTTTTCTCCTTTCTGTTCGTGGAATTTCCCCATACAGGGGAGCGCTGTTTTCTCCCCATTCTGCTCAATGGGATTTCCCCTTTAAGGGGGGCGTGTTCTCCATTTGCTTATGGGATTTCCCCTTTACAGGGGAGGCTGGTTTCTCCCTTTTCCTTTCTGGGAAATTTCCCCAGTTAGGGGACGCTGTGTTCTCCATTCTGTTTCTAGGAATTCCCCAAAGTACAGGGGAGGCTTTTGTTTCCCCATACTGTTCTTGGAATTCCCCATTTACAGGGGGGGCCTGTGTTTCCATTCTTTTTATGGAATTTCCCCCGGTACGGGGGAGGCTGTGTTCCCCAACCCCGGGTTCCCTTGGAATTTCCCCATTTAAAGGGGAGCGTTTGTGTTTCCATTTGTTTTTATGGAATTTCCCCAGTACAGGGAGCCTGTTTTCCCTCCATTTGTTTATGGGATTTCCCCAAAACAGGGGAGCGCTGTTTTCCATTTTTTCCTAGGGGAATTTCCCCATTTACGGGCAGCGCTGTGTTTCTCCTTTTCTGTTTTTATGTTAGTTCCCCTTACAGAGGGGGCGGGGTGTTCCCTTCATTCTGTTTAGGGGGAGTTCCCGTACAGGGGAGCGCTGGGTTCCCTTCTCCATTTGTTCAAATGGGAGTTCCCAGTAAAGGGGGAGCGCTGTTTTTCTCTCCTTTCTGCTCAAGGGGATTTCCTAAGTACAGGGGGCCCCTGTGTTCCCCAATTCTCCTCAAATAGAATTTTCCCCAGTACAGGGGAGCGCGGGTTTTTTTGTTTAACTTAAAACCCCAAAAGGAACAAAATGGGGTTTTGCACATGCGTGAATGTTTTCTCTTTTTGAGCCATCTCTTTGGGGGCCCATTCTTGAACATTTGTAATTCCAGAGGTGTGCCCCCCCGCCTATCCAATCGCCTTCCACAAAGTTGCGGGGGAAAACCCCCCTTTAAAAATCTGTGCAATGAAAATGAAGCGCTGTTTCCCTGGAGTTTCCGTGCTATCCCCCTGCCATGCACCCCCCCCTCCCCCTGCGCGCTGCTTGGCATCCGAGGCCCCGCCCTATTAAATTTTTCATGTAGGATTTCCAGTTTGTGCCTTTTTATCGGGACCCCCCTTTGTGACGCGCTGGGGGAATTTGTTTTACTCATTTTCAAAATAGATAAAATGTTACAGCTTGTAAATTTCAAGTGTCCGGGGGGCCTGGATCTTCAATTATCCGAGACCCGGGGACAAGATTCATCATCCCCAATCACCTGAAAAGGGGTTTATGTCATTCCCCTTTATGGGTTTCCCAATTTAATTACTTTTGTGAGACTTGAAACACCCTTTTCCCAAACCCCTAGGCGGACCCGGTATGCCCCTTTTTAAGGGAACCAGTGGCCGAAACCGCCGGGGTTCTTCTAGTAAATACTTTTTTTTCCCCAAAAGATAAAAAAATTTTTAGAGCATCTTTTTTTTAAAGGGGGCCCGTCTCACTACGGGGGATCGCGTTTTTTCATGTTAAGATTTTTGGGCAAAAAAAAAGTCATTTTTGCAATATGTGCCCAATTCCCTTTTCCTTTAAATATCCCCTCTTGTATGGGCTGCTAAAGCCCCTCAGGTCGCTATACTACAGACCTGTCGGGATTTCTCCTGATAGGCTCCCCCAGCACGGGTTGCTATAGCTATAAAACCTTTTTTGGGATCTTTTCCTGAAGGGAAAAGAAATGGTTGTTATACAGCCCTTTGTCTGAGCTTTCCTGAAGGCTCCGGCACCGGGTTTTCTTTTAGCTACAGATCTTTTTAAATCTCCCCCTTTTGGGCTGCCCACGGGTTTTGCTATAGCCCAGCCCTTTTACATCTCCCCTGATGGGGCTGCCAGCATTGGTTTTATAGCTACAATCTGTTAAATCTTCCTGTTTGGGGCTCCCCCAGTGTCAGATGTTTAAAAATCAGTGGGGAAAATTCTCTTTGTTCCTTTCCCTTTTATAAAATTAAATGCTCCCCAATTTTATTATTATTTTTTCTGCCGGCAGGGAGCTCGGGAAGTAGGGACCCTTACGCTTGGTTTGGGGGACATGAAATTAAATTTTAAATCAAAAGAAAATTTTAATTTCCCAATAGAACTTTTTAATCACATAAATTTTTTTTCCCCCACATAAATTGGGTTTTAATTGGCGGCCCGCAAAGAGACCAGTTAAAATTTTAAATGAAACTTTTATGAAGCATTAGCTTATATGACACATTCCCAAACGCTCTCCTCTGTATTATCTGGGGGGAGGAGGAAGTCCTTGAATTTCTTGGTTGTAGCAGACACCGCATCTGTCTCAAGGAAAGCTGTGTGAGAGATATCTGATACTTCGATAAGGATGTATAGCAGTAAAAGCAGTTTAACGCACTATATGATGAGCTTAATAAGAATATAATGATGAAACAGACTTTTGATGTTTTTTCCTTAAATTACCAACTTGACACCAGCACTGGTTGTTATAGCTACAGACCTGTTCTATCTCTCCTAATAGGCTGCCAGCGCTGGTTGCTATAGCTACAGACCTGGCTTCTCCTGCAGCCTAGTAGAAGCCAGTAAACACGCCCCTGAATTCAAAGTGGAACCAAGAAAACGGGACTGAGGTGAGATGAATCAATGTAGTGAGACAACCCCTTTAAATCTCTACGTTGAATGGTTCCTCTGTTACTCATCCTAGGAATGCATTTCCAATCTGTCAGCTGGGTGTTACCAATTGAAGGCGTGTCCCTGCACGGTCAATCAGTGCTGACTGTCAATGAGTGCAGGGACACTCCTCTTTAGAAACTGGAATGGCAACGCCCAGTTGACAGATTCAGAATAAAAAATTTCCAGGAGGAATAACAGAGGAACAGCCCAACACGGAGTTATAAGATAAAATTCTTCATAATTATCATAGAGAACACAAGGAATTACTGTAACAGATGTCAGGAGCGGTCACCGAGCCTCTATGTACATTCATGGTGTCAGGAAGGAAGTATGGGGCTCAAGTAGTGAACCGATTCCATACACAGTGGGTGCTGGGTGCCATCATCAGGCAGGATTAGCAATAACTCCTATCCCAGTCAGTTAAAGAGGGTTTCCCACCATGCTGCTTCTCAGAACCACAGCCGGCTTCAGAGTCCCGCTGAGGCTGTGGGAGGTTCTATAGCAGTGATTGACCTATCAGGTCTGCTGGTATAGAACCAGCTATTCCTGTTATAGTGACATGAGTGCAGGAGGTTTAAAATCTGTAGCGCACAAAGCTAAAGAGCTCTAAAGGTTAAAACTTGTCATTAACTTAGGTAAACAAGCTCCTGTGCTGGAGATAAGACTGACAAGGAATGAGTCACCATGGTAGAACTGGCTGACTGGTAACAGCTTGGAGCAATGAGAGATAAGAGAGCAGGGAGAGGTGATCGCTAACCTAGAGAAACTTGTGTACGGTAGCATTAGATAAAATATTCTTTATCTCCTGAACAAAGCAAAATCAAAACAGCAATGTATTTGGTAATGACTCACCATGGTAGGACTGGCTGACTAGTACCAGCTTGGAGCCATGAGAGATAAGAGAGCAGGGAGAGGTGATCGCTAACCTAGAGAAACTTGTGTACAGTAGCATTAGATAAAATATTCTTTATCTCCATTACAAAGCAAAATCAAAACAGCAATGTATTTGGTAATAGTCTTCAATTACCTTTCCATATGTATTCAAAGCCAATTGTTGCGGTGCGAAAACTCTTAACTAATTAGATGATGCTAATTATTTAGGAACACCCGCTTGACAGCCCACATGGACACGGGCAGTTGGCAATGTCGATTTTCCCCCTGGGGGGTATATTCATTATAATGTAAAGGCATAGTGCTTATAGAAATAATGTAGCTTTTCAACAATTCACCAGAGCTACATATTAGTTTAACCCCTTAAAGGGGTTTTCTCACTACAAAAGATTAGCTTTCAACATGAAGGGAACAGTAAATTAAGACTTTTTCTAAACACATTGGTCAATAGATTTCACTGAGATAAGAGATATTTTGTGCGCTCCAGCACACCCAGGCTTTTTATGGTTATCTGCATACCAGACCATAACTCTGACATCTGATTAGATGAGAAAGCAGAGTGCACGGACGGATTGAGCTCTGGAGAAAAACTACTTTACTGTATCTCTAACAAGATTGGCTTCGGTTTACAGATAAAGCCTTTGGGTACTTAGTCCTCGCAGCACATGTACTTGTGTTTACTGAAGAGAACATAACAGCTCAGCTGGAAGCTGAATCTGCTAATCACTGCTATAGAACCACCCACAGTCGCATCATTTAAAAAAAAAAATTGCAGCGTGAACATAAAAAAAAGGATCAATTCTTCAGGTGATTATCATCGTGTGGATACCTAATGTACATAGGTTTTTGTGTGTGTGTAATATATTTACAATAATTTTTTTATTAATTAAAAAAAAAAAAAATATGCACTGTATCCTGTATGCTTAATTACATAACACTCTGTCATTTAGGCCAACAACCGTGCGCCCTGACAGCGGGGTTTACTATACAGACAGCTCTGAGGCTACTCTAGGTCCCCAGGGCTGACTGTACAGCTCTTCCCCAGGCCCCTTCAGGCACTGGGAATCCTGGTGACCCGATGGAGCAGGGGAGTCCCCTTTGATTGTGCCACGGTCATATACTGCAGCAATGAATGGGTTTTTAAACGGTGGGGATCGGGGCTTCCCCCAGACCCTGCCGTTCACAAGAGACGATCCCAGTAACACAGCTTTGTCCCTAGCGCAGTTGCAGCACAGCTGGGCTATGAAGAGAACGCGATCCGCCATGGAAAGACAGGGGGCGGCCGTTAAGGGTTAAAGAAATCCAATTTCCTTCTCTTAAAATGAAGGGTGTCTGACAGGGAATAGAATAGAACTAGAATAAGGACTGAGCCCTCCCCTCTTTCACTTAGGTGGTGCTGAGCTGCAATACCCGACACATCCTGAGCACCTGTGTGGCGCTGTTTTATGAAGAAAGCGGCCATGTGCTTCCTGTATAATCTCTATCTACTATAAAAAGGGGCTGGGAGTTAATGCCCCGGGCGTCCAAGTCTCGGCGGTGATATTTGTGGAGTACAATGTACTGTGCTATTTGCAGTGCACGGTTTTGGGATTACGGATGACATTTAGCATCATTTACATTGAATAGAGCGGTCGGTGGATTGTTTGAGGGCTATTTTTCGGAGCCAATTGGAAGCCATGAAAATGCCGCTCCGTGTCCGACTCTGCCAAAACATCATTTTCTGCTTTTTAATCATGATTGCTTAGCAACCCTGAGTGAACGAGCCGAGTGGAATGATTTAGGGGACGGCCGCCGCCAAAATGCAAGATAGCTGGGAACATCTCGGAAGCCGTCCCAGTCAATCAGTGCCGGACCCGGATCTGCTCGACGCTGGAATTTACAGACTCACGAGAGATGAGATAATAAGAAAATCGAAAAACAAGAATGTTCTTCCTGACCCAGGAGCTCATCTCAAGAGGATGGGTGGGGGGGGCAAGGTTGTACTCAGTGGTATCATCAGGGCAGTATCTGTTTAGGGGCAGGCTTGGACTAGCCCACAGAGGAGCAGGGGAGACCATCAATGGGCCCCTGGGTATGGCAGAGAATGAGAGGGAGAATGCAAGAGTCATGTGTAGTCTTGTACAAGAGCTATAGAGTGGGCACATAGAATCAACTCCACTGATGGGAACAAAGAATCAACACCACTGATGGAAACCAAGAACCAACTCCACTGGTGGGCCCCAAGAATCATCTCCACTGCTGGGCCCCAAGAATCAACACCATTGGTGGGCCCTCAAGAATTATCTCCACTGGTGGAAACCCAAAAATCAAACTCACTGATGGGAAAAAAAGAACCAACTCCCCTTGTGGACCCCAAGAATCAAGTCCACTGGTGAGATCCAAGAATCAAGTCCCTGGTGAGATCCAAGAATCAAGTCCACTGGTGAGATCCAAGAATCAAGTCCACTGGTGAGATCCAAGAATCAAGTCCACTGGTGGAAACCAAGAATCAACTCCACTGATGGGAACAAAGAACCAACTCCACTTGTGGACCCCAAGAATCAAGTCCACTGGTGAGATCCAAGAATCAAGTCCATGGTGAGATCCAAGAATCAAGTCCACTGGTGAGATCCCAAAAATTTCAAGTCCACTGGTGAGATCCAAGATCAAGTCCACTGGTGAGATCCAAGAATCAAGTCCACTGGTGAGATCCAAGAATCAAGTCCACTGGTGAGACCCAAGAATCAAGTCCACTGGTGAGACCCAAAAAATCAAGTCACACTGGTTGAACCCAAGAATAAAGGGTCCACTGGTGAGACCCAAGAATCAAGTCCACTGGTGAGACCCAAGAAATCAAGTCACTGGTGAGACCCAAGAATCAAGTTCCACTGGTGAACCCAAGAATCAACTCCACTGATGGGAACAAAGAATCAAAATCCATGATGGGAACAAAGAATCAATTTCCACCGGTGGACCCCAAGAACCAACTCCACTGGTGGAAATCAAGAATTATTCACCATGGTGGAAATCAAAAACCCAACCTCCACTGATGGGAACAAAAAACCCAACTCCTTTGGTGGACCCAGAATAAACCCCACTGATGGGCCCCAAGAACAACTTCACTGGTGGCCCCAAAAAATCAACTTCCTGGTGGTCCCCAAGAATCAATTCACTGGTGGCCCCAAAGAATAACTCCACTGGTGGCCCCCAAAAATTTCAACTCCACGGGTGGTCCCCAAGAATCAACTCCATAGTGGGCCCCAAGAATCTACTCCACGGTGAGCCCCAAGAATCAACTCCAGTGGTGGGAACCAGGAATCACCTCCACTGGTGGGCCCAAAGAATCAACTCCACTGGTGGGCCCAAGAATCAAGCTCCAGGGCGTAGCTACAGGGGGTGCAGAGGTAGCAATCGTTACCGGGCTCTGCAGCCTGCGGCCAAAATCCCTTCTTCAACATAAGGAGACACCAGTATTGTAAATAGCACATAATAGCTGGGGGCCCCATTTCACTTACTTTCTGCACTAGGGCCCAGGAGCTTCAAGTTACACCTCTGATCAGCTCTACTGATGGGCCCCATGTCCACTGGGGCTCGGTAACTGCAGATGCTGCTGGGTCTTAAAGGACTTGGTTCAGCTCTGCAGTCAGTACAAGGGGTGGATTCCCCTTTAACTGGGGTGAACTTCTTAGCAACAGGGAAATCAGCAAAAAAAAAAAAAATGAAAAAATAGGTAAAACTTTTTTTCTAACCTTATGGGGCTGGAGAGGGCACAATATGTCAAATAACTGAAATAAAATCAAAACACACACACAAAAAAAAAAATATTACATCCTGAATCTCAACTTTTAGCTCCACCGAGTATTCTAAAACTTTATATCACTTTCTCCATTGTATAGTATGATGTAATGGTAGCTTTTTTTTAAGGGGTGGGTGGAGGTGGGCGGTGGAGTGTGTCAAATCAAATAAAAATACACAAAAAATTCAATGAAAAAAAAAAATCAACTTTTAGACCTGCACCCGAGAACCCCAAAACTTTATATCACTTTCACCATTGTATGGTTTGATTGTATGGTTTGAACTGTGCAATCACAATTTTTCATCTCGCCCTCGAGGATCCTAAAACTGTATATCCCCCCCTGTATAAAGTCTGTGAAGGAAGGGGTGACAGATTTCAGAACCTATTTCAGAGTGTCAAAAAATAAAAACTAAATCTAAACAAACAAAAAAAAAATATTTAATAAAAAAGGACAACCAAGATCGAAAAGTTTTGCCCCACTCCCGAGGACCAATAAAACTACTCATCACTTTTACCACGACCTGCTTGATTGTAGCTTCTATTTTTTTTTGCGGGGGTGGGGTGGGGGTGGGGTGGAAGCGGAGTGTCAAATTAAATCATAACATGTAAAAAAGAAAAAATACCTCAAAGAGTCCTAATGGCAACTTTTATCCCCGCCCCCGAGGATCCCTTAAACTTTATATAACCTCTATATAAAACTGTTACAAAAAATATTTCCATAGGGTTTATAGTTTGTTTTTTTTTTAACCATTTTATGGAGATTGTAGCTTATTGGTGTGGGAGGAAAGGGGCACAAATAACTCAAATTAAATCAAAAGACACAAAAAAACAAACATTTAAAAAAAAAAAAACCCTACAGCCTAAATAGCAATTCCTAGCCAAATCCCTGAGGCCTCTAAAATGTGACATCACTTTAACCATGGTATGATATGATTGTAGTTTTTTTTTTTCTTGAGGGGCAAGGGTGAGGAGAAATGTGTCAAACAACTCAAATTAAATCAAAACACAAAGAAACTATGTAATAAAAAAAGCAAAAGCAGTCCAAGTTGCAGCTTCTAGCCTCACCCCTGAGGACCCAAAAATTTTCTATCGCTTTTACCATTGTTTTAATTTTTGTAGCTTTTTTTGAGGGTTGAGGAGAGGATGAAATAAAGCAAATTAATTCAAAACACAAAGAATGCAACAAAAAATAGAAAAACAACAGTCCAAATTGCAACTTCTAACCCCGCCCCCGAGGATCCTAAAACTTTAAATCACTTCTGTTTTAATTGAAAAAGTGACACATTTAAAAAAATTTATTACCACAGGTTCTTTTTTTTCACGATTTTCGGATCTTGTAGTTGTGGTAAAAGCTATTTGGGGAGCTGACCTCACTGTGCTCACCTGTTATTGGAGGCTATCACGTCCATATTTTTGAGACTATTAGAGGCTATTATAATTCAAGGGCCCTACAGGGGTTTCTTGTCCACTTTGGGGCAACCTATCCTAGCAGCCCGTACCTGCATCGGGGACATGACAGAAGCGGATGTGATTAATGAGATCAGGGGTTTTAAAGATGAAGATCTGAATATTCATAGAGAACACGTCTTCGACAGCAACGCAATTTAATCAAATTTAACTTATACATTATTCATCTGGTAAATTGAATTATCTGAGAGAAAAAAAATTCATTTCAATTAAACATGCAATTTGCAATTAGCAGAGTTTTTCGCGACGCAGACGCCGATCACTTGTTTTTTTTTTCCTAGTAAACAATGATTTATTTAACTCAAAATAAAGGGAAAATATTGAAGGTTTAATAGGATGGAGGACGAGGTCTGGATGGGACGGACTCTGCTATACATTAGTATTGCAGAAAAGTGTACAAGTGTCTGTGCCCCCTAATAATTTGAGTACCCCAAAGGGATTAAAAGGACAAAAAAAAAACTTTTTCTAAAAAATAAAAAAAAAGAATGAACTATAACCCCCATCGCTGTAACTTTTTCCCTTTGACACGTCCAAAGTAAGTGCTTGTTTTTTGCAGGACAACTAATTACTTTTTATTTTGGGGTCATTTACTCATAATAAAGGGAATTTTGAAGGTTTAATGGATGGAGG